>CM044110.1:4201252-4257530 GCA_024174645.1 Lemna minuta | reverse complement strand
CTTGAACATCGAAATTCATTTTTGAAATCGCATTGAATGAAAAGCCTTGAATTCGACGATTAATTGGATCATTTCGAGTGTGACTTTGGGTTAGATTACGTGTTTTCCTCCTAACCTATCTTCCTGCAGCATTAGATTTTAATTTTTAATTGTAGATTAGATTAATTTTAGATTTAATTTTAGTTTTTATTACGAATCGCGATTGATTTTCTTTCTCGATTTTAATATTTGATTTCTCTACGAATTCTAATACAAATTCAGTGATTTTTGATTATTTCGATTCATTTTGGAGTTATCTTTCTTAATATACTAAAATCCCTAAATTCTCACCTCAATTCATCGTCCGATTTGATCGAATTTCTATGACATCTCAAAATTTCTCTTATTTCTCAGTGGACTCGACCCTTATTCACCACTATACTCTTTAATTAGTGATTTAATATTTAAATTGGTGATTTTAGAACTGTTTGACACAAGATTGTGTGTATTCAAAAACCGCATAAAATCATCTCGTCATGGGCCTGAAATAAAAAAATGATAAAATTCTCGAAAACTCAAGAAATTCAAGCACATATCTTTTTATTCAAAACTCATTTTGACATGAAATTTTAGCCATCGTGATCCTCATCATGTCTTTTTTATTTTAATGTCAATGTAATTAGGAATCGAAGTGACAAATAGTGATAAAATGTAGTTATCGTACTTGTTTTAACTTTGAAAATTAAACCAAGTTCTTTATCTTTTTCTCGCCTTTGTCGACTTTATTGGAAGATTTTTTTAAATACATTTATTGGAAAGTTAAACCAAGTACTTTATCTTTTTCTCATCTTTGTATACTTTATTTTTCACTCAAGGCTTGCAAACATAAAGACTCATGGAATTATGGTTAATACACAATCATTGTCTAAAAATGTTCTTTCAAGGTTAAAATGCAAATAATAATACTTTAAGATGAAAATCTTGTTTATTAGGCTATTTATGGATAACCTAGATTATGAGATTTAAGAAAATTGAATTTTGAAGAATAAAGAGAAGAATGAGAAGATTTTGATTTAAATAAAATGTCAAAGTTACAATCTGTATTTTAAGCGAATATGCTGCTATTTGAGGAAAAATACTTTAATTCTCCCTATAATTTGGAATTAAATGACAGAAATAGAGAAGATTAAATTCATGATCCAATGAATAATTTTTTTGGAAAAGGGATTTTTATTTTGAAAGATCTTATTTTCAAAGGTTTAGGGGCTTTATGTAATTTTGGGATATTTAGGATTTATTTTTAATAAAAAAATATAAAAAAATGAGGGCCTCATTACAAGACTAACGTGGTGCAAAACCAATGAGTCATCCACTTGGCATTGATGTAACACTTATTCAGTCTCTATGTTGTGCACCTTAGTGTTACCTCACAACACTTTTTCAACACTTGTGTGGCACTTATGTGTGCCACATGATTCTTATTTAGAGCCTATATGGCACTCAAGATTAAGATGATGGTTAGTGTTAAGGTTTTCTCAATAGGCCTAATTGATTTATTCAAATTTCTTTCTATATAGAGAAGATAAAATCCAAAATTACCTCCATGCAGGACTATGCTTTTTCTTATTATAGGTGATGTGGCAGCATCAAAAGCGTCAAATCAACTATGCTAATAAAGGCATTTGATCTTCACTTGAAAGGGCTGAGGATTGTGGATGCATCCATTTGTCAATTGATTGAGACAGCTCTCACTCCTTGACATATTTTGAGCCATTCATCACAGATAGGACATCTCATAATCAGCTCAATGGTTACTTGTCATTGGGTTGTCATTTAGTACCATGTGGCACAATTGTCACTCGCCTACCCATCATGCATCTATTTAGCAACCAGGATATTCTCATCTCTTGATCTTCATCAATAGCTAATTTAGGGGCAATGTGGAGTGATCTAAGCTGTCCAATGGCCAAAAAATGCATTATTAGAAGGCTAGATATTGTTCCAATGGTTTCTAAGGTTCTTTGCGGTTTTTAATTAGTTTTTTTAAGGGGACACATGGAGCGATCTCAACCCGCATGACCTTTAAACTGTCGATTCGATGCTTTAGACTTGAAATGACCCATATAAGGCCATTTCAAGCCCAAAGCAATATATAAGCTTTCTCCTTCTCCCTTCTAATGTGTAATTAAATTTTTTTGGCCTTTTCTTGACCAAATTGTTTATCTCACCCAACCAATGATGATTTTGCATTTTCTTTCATATTTTTGTGTGACCTTAGGGTGAATTATTGTTTATTGACCTTGAAATGCACGGAATTCATCAATTGAAAATGAATTGTCATTGTAGAAGAATCATCATTTTCAGCCATTTATCAGGCAAAGTATGATCATCTTTGCATTACCCTCCTCTTTTTAGGACTATTTTTCATGAGTGACACTATATGGCTTTCATCACTTGAATGTCAACAGTCATCATCGAGGAATCATAAGTCTCAGCTTTTAATCCATTAACATAGGGTCATCATCACATCGTCTCTAGGTTAATAAAAGTTTTCTTCATTCACCAAAGGTTCAATTAAGGTTAAATTATGAGTGGGAGTATATGTTTTGGATGGTTTCACAAATTTTTCTGCAGTTATCTCTCCGACAATCATGATGATCTCTCTTCGTTATCTTCTTTGTTTCAGGTCAGATTGATTTTTGATTTGGTTGGTTGGATTCTTTTATTTCCCTTCTTTTTAAAATCTTTCTTTATCCTTATTTTCTTGACTACTTTGGTCCTCAAACCCAATTTGACTAAATTTGACCAAGAAATCAGTTCTCATCATGGCCAAACCAATTTAACTAAAAATGAGTGTATTCAACATTTTACTTGTTTTTTAACTATCTTTAGAGTAGATCGGGTTTTATTTTTGGTGATTAAACATCTAAAGTAATATATCCATAAAAGCTCATGCATTTGTCTCTCATCAATCATTTTCCTCGAGATGATGATGGGATGTGAATCTTAATGAGCAGTGCATTAGTCATTGATAAAGGCATATACTCTAAATTATTTATAATCTATCATTATTTTCTTGTGTTAATACATAATTATTGCTAATTTGATGCATGTTATCACGTTCTTATGAAATTTTTGCATTCATCAAGACACTAAGCTCATACACTCATTTTGTATTCATTTTGGGTTAATTTGGTGCATTTATTGCATTTGATATCTTTTGAGGTAAAAAAAATCTGAATTAACCATATTTTATAGAGTTATCTTATTTGCAAACATTGAGTGAAGGAGAAATTGAAAAGATGATAAGAAGATAAAGACTGTGGTTTGACTTTCATAGTTGAACCAAACATATTAGAAGGCATGCTATTATTATTTTATTTTTCATTTTTGAATTTTTCATGAGAAGAAAGGTGGCTATATTTAGAAGAAAATGACAAAATTTTGTGCCAAAATGATGTCTAGATTTAAATATATCTATGTCTAAAGTATAGGGATCTGTTTTGAAATTTTTTATCTTTCAAAATTAATTTCAAATTTTAAAGAGGTATTTAGAGAAAGGGCTAATGTGGCAACAAAAGATGTAGTAGAGTGCCTTCTAGCCAGCTAGTAGGATGGACTGGGCATTGTACCCATGCGACACTTTTGCATTGTGTGGCCATTAAATTGTGCTTGCTTGCAATGTTTACACAATTAGCCATCCTACTAGCTAAGTGGCAAGTCTTGTTGTGCTTGCTTGGCAATTACATGTGGTGCCATGAAAGCGGTGATTAGTGAGTGGTCCAGGACAATTGCCCATAGGCTTTTTGCAAGTACAAATTTTCTCTTCTTTTTATACTTAAAATATTCTAAAACATAAACAATGTGGTACAACAAGTATCGTCTTTATCGTAGCAACACTTGGCACCCCATCTTGGGAGCTATAATGTTGGGGCCGATCAGACGAAGTCAATCCAATGTCAAACTAATGGGCACCACATTTGCCTTTTTGTTGGAAGATTGGAGAAAAATGTGTGCAACAATGCGATTGGGCCCCCCAACTCCTTTTTTCTAGGAAAATGGATGATCCACATGTGGCTAGATCATAGCCGTCGTGTAGATGGATTATAGATAGCATATGGCTGATACTAAATAGGCATTTTACACACTCTCTCCTCCATCCAGTGTACCATGTGGTGCATTACTATGGATTCCTGATAAGCGTAAAAATGCGGTCATCGAATGCACGATTTTATGTATCAAACAAAATTTATACTCAACTCTTTAAACCTGAATTTTAAATTAGAATAGTGGTAGGTCAAGGTCGAATCCACAGGGAGGAAGGTTAAGAGATTGAAATTAGAAGATTATTTTTAGTATTTTTAGATTTAGAAAGCGGAAATGGACGGTAAAGGGAAGAAAATGAGCACGGAGATGCAATGAACCGAACAAGTGCTTTCAAACTCCTTGCGAAGATTGAAAACCCTTGATCGATGGTGGAAATGTCATTTTTAGGGTTTATAAATATGGAAATGTGAATGAACAGATGAGGAAAATGGAAGAAATAGATAGAAAACGATCCTAATCTAAAGATTCGTGATGAAAATACGATCTAGTGATGCTCCCTAATCAAAACATACCTTCGAGAGCTGTATATTTCGCCCGGACTCGGCGTCTTGCATCCAACACGAAGAATGAACAGAAGAGGGAAGAAACTCACTGAGAATGAAGTTCAACACATGAAAAATGATACACCGTTGCTTTCTTTCCTTCTGGCTAGCCAATGCTAGAAGCAAACAACAAAACATTGATATGTGGAGCTTTAAATCAGCCCCAGCGGAGGAAGAGAGAAAGCAAAGAAAAAGAAGAGAAAAGAAGAAAGAGAAAGGAGACGTCGCGAGAAGAAGGAAGAGGGGAATAGGAGAAGAAAGAGAAAGAAAAAGAGAGGAAAGCAGAAGACGGAGAGAGGTTATGGGAGAGGGGAAAGAACTCCTCGCGACGGAAAAATTTCCGTCGCGAGACGGAAGGAGAGAGAGGAAATAAGAGGAGAGAAAACGGGAGAAGAAAAGCGAAGGCGAGAGAAGGGGAGGAAAGAAGAAGAAAAGGAGAAGAAAGAAGAAGAAAAGGAGAAGAATAGGGAGAGCGCGGGAGAAAGATGGACGAATCTCTCCTCGCGACGGAACATTCCGTCGCGAGAGAGAGAGAGAATTCCCGTCGCGAGACGGAGGAGAGAAGGGGAGAGGAAGAGATGAAGAGGGAGAGAGGAAGAGGAGAGGAAAATGGAGAAAGAAAAGGAGAAAAGAGAGAATGAGGGAGAACGTGGAAGAGAGGGAGAAGGGGAGAGCGAGAGAGAGACAAGTCTCTCCTCGCGACAGATGTTTCCGTCGCGAGAGAGAGAGAGAGAGAAAGGGGAGAGAGAGAGTGAGTTCTCCTCGCGACGGAGGTAATTTCCGTCGCGAGGAGACGCAGGGGAGAAAAGACAGAGGAGAGGGGAGCAGAAGAAGGGAGAAGAAAACTCCTCTCGCGACGGAAATTATTTCCGTCGCGAGAAGAGAAGAGAGCGGAGAATGGCGCGGAAGAGTTCGGAGATGGGAGGAGAAATGAAAAGAGAGGGAGGAGAAGTCTGGGAGAGAAAGAGAGAATGTGGAGAAAGAGAAGGAGAAGGAGAAGAATCCGGAGGGAGAGAGGGAGGCTTTTCCTCCAGCCTCTCCTCGCGACGGGATTTCCGTCGCGAGAGACAGAGCGAGGGGAAGAGAGAGAAACGGGAGAGAGAGGGAATGATTTTCTGAGAGAGAGAGAGAAAGAGAAAAGCAATGAGAAGAGGAAGGGAGGAAGGATTCCCCCCGCGCGAAAGAGAGAGGGAAAGAGAGAGAGAGAGTGTGATGGGGACCACTCCACCCCGAAGAGGACGGGCGTCCCCGGCGCCTGGCGAAGTCGACGACCCAGCCATTAGAATACGTCTACTTTTAAGTATCTTTCCTTTTCTAACCTTGTGGAAAAACCTTTAAGAGATGAGGTTCCTCTCAACGAGGGATCAACTCTGAATTTTAGTTGCAAGTTTTTCACTCAAGGTTATTTTCCGGTGTAGTTCACCCGTGAGTTGGTTCAGCCGTGAGGGCGCGACGCTATTTCCTTATCGTCCTTAAGAACCCGTCCTACCCTCCCCTCCTATTCCTCCCCCTACCTTCTGTTTCTTCATCCAGTTGCGAGTCAATTACGGGCTCACATCAGAGAGAGAGAGAGAGAGAGAGAGAGAGAGAGATAGAGAGAGAGAGAGAGAGAAAGAGAGAGAGAGAGAGAGAGAGAAAGAGAGAGAGAGAGAGAGAGAGATAGAGATAATTTCATTCAATACAATTTAATCTTCGGAATAATTTCATTTAATAAAATTCATGAAAAAAATGCACTTTATGAATATTCTCATGTCAATAAAGGCATTTAAAATAGAAATTTCATTTTATAATAAAAGAAAATTATATTCTTGATAAATCAATATCATTAAATGCTCATAAAATGCTGCTACTTAATGAAAAATCAAGAATATCCTTTAAAACATAAAAATTATCAATTTAATCATTTTAAATCATGATAACATGCATTTATGATTATATTTTAAAGAATAAATGCATAAAATGCATGATATTAATGCATGAAATTGCATGTTATCAGTTCCCTGTCTAATCAACGTGATCCTATGACTTGAAGACCTTGCTACCTATCTTATTAATGATTGAAATGCCCAGCTCTTTCAACCATAACAAGAAAAATCTAATGGCTGAGATGTGGGGCCTATTTGGGAACTTCTCTTTGACATGCCATATGGTGCAATGAAGGTCCTCTTGAGTTTAATCAAGGTTGATCTAATAGTCCCAACTTGATGATGAGATCTAATAATTCAAATTTTCTCTCCACTCCATAAAAGAGGGTGACACAGCCAAATCATAGTCTTCGTAACCCCTTAAAGGGACAATCAAATGGCCACAACTCGAGGGATCGTCCTTCATTCATTTTGTTGTTTCTATCTACATTTTTTTGCCTTAAAAGTTGATTATAGCGGCATGAAACACAAAATTGATAATTCTAGATTAAGTGATGATCATTTATGAGTAATTTGATAGGATTTATTGCTCAATGGGCTCTCAAAATATTGATCAAAATAGCAAGCACAGTGGAAGATATTTGGATCAAACTTCAAAACATCGAGAGGCCAAGAATCAATGATCCTATCATCTAGTATAGATCAAAATCCTTCGTTATAGAGTTCATTGAAAGGGTTCTTCTGTCCTCACGCACAGGAGAGTGGAGAGTGGGGGAGGGGAGAGAGAGATAGATACTATTATTATTATTATTATTATTATTATTATTTATAAATCATTTTTAAATTCATTTCTCAATGATTTTGACTTAAAAAAATTCTTGAAATCTAAAAAAAAGGAATATTTTTTGTAAAATTTTCAACAATATTAAACATGCACTCGTAAATATTTTTGTGTAAATAAATGCATTTTAAAATATAAAGTTCATTTTATGTCTCAAAAAATTATTTTCTTGATCAATAAATGTCATTAAATTCTCATAAAATGTATGACATCGTGAAAATCAAGAATACGCTTCTAGATATACAAATTCTCATTTATATCATTTTAAAACATGATAATATGGATTTATGATCATATTTATAAGAATAAATACATAGAATGCATGATATAAATGCATATAATTGCATGTTATTAGATCTATTTCTTGATATGCTCTCAAAATATTGATCAAAACATCTAGCACAAAGGAATACAGTAGATCTAACATCAAAATATCAAGGCACCAAGCACCAATGATCTATCATCTAGTATAGATCAAAATCTATACTTGCAGGGTTCATTGAAGGGATCCTTAAAGCTGTTGAAGTATCTTGCATCTAGCAAAGATATCAATCACTAGACGGTTGGATTTCCTCTTCAATGCTCTTCACCAAGAGAGAAAGAGAAGAAAGGAGAAATTTTCCCAAGAGGTTTACATGAGAATCTTGAGTTATGGTTGTTCTTCTCTTATTTATAGATATTTGGTATGTGAACTTTTAAAAAATATCTCATAATTATGTTTATATCCAAAACATCCATAAATGATAACATACAATTTCAAATATTTTATATATTTTTTATTCAAAATATAGTCATAAATGCATGTTATCATGATTTAAAATGATTTAATTAATAATTTCTATGTTTTAACGGATATTCTTGATTTTTCATATATTAATAACATTTTATAAAAATTTAAAGACATTTGATTTAATCAAGAATATATTTTTTACATATCAAATGAATTGACATTTTTCTAGAATTTTTAAAGAATTTTTAAGAAATTAAAATTATGAAATTTATTTTTTTACATAAAAGGAAATATATATATATATATATATAATAAATAAAAGAGGTGAGAGAGAGACGGTCTCTCTCTCCCGATTGCTCTCCCTCTCTCCGCGATCTCTCTCTCTCTCCTCCCACTTCTTCTTCCTCCTTTCCCCATGCATGTCAGCATGCATAAGGGAGAATTTTTTCTTCTTCTTCTCCCCACGCATGCATGCGTAAGAGGGGGGGATGAAGCCCTCTTCTGCCTTCTTTTCCTCTCTTCTTCTTCCTTTTCCTCCTTTATTTTCTTCTCTCTCCTCCTTTCTCTTTCGCACGCTACATAAATTTTTGTCAACCATAAGCTCTTCTGCGCCTCTCTTCCTTGCGCAAGAGGAAGAAACCTCTTCTCCCTCTTTCTCACGATATCTTCCCTCTCTTCCTCTTCGTTTTGCCACTTCCACCTTTTGCCTAGCTTCCTCTCTTCCTTTGTTTTTCCATTCTCCACCTCCTCCCCTCTCCATCTCACCATCTCTTTCATGACAGAAATGATTTTCATCATGCACGCATCTTCCCCTCTTCCTCTCTCTTGCGCACATGCATATGTGCGTAAGGGGTAGGAGGAAATTCCTCCCCTCTCACTTCTCTCTACTCCTACTTTCTCTCTCTCTGCACGTCCTCCTCTAGCTCTTTATCTCTCTTCTATGTCTCCCTCCACTTCCTCTCACGCCTCTCTCTTCCGCACCTCTTTCGCATGCATGCACGTGAGAGGAAGAAATCTATTCTCCCCCACTCCCTCTCTCTTCTCACTCTTCCATAATTTTATACATCGCCACATCTTCCTCATCCTCGCTCTCGCCATCAAAGTAGAGAGGAGAGGACAGAGAAAATAATAAAATTTAGTTTCTCTGTCTTTCAGAAAAGTTTGATTGGCTTGGAGTGGGTTGACCTGTGTGTTTTGAGGAGAGAGAGAATTTAAATCAACGATCCAGATTGTTCTAAATTAAAATCTTGATATCCAACGATCTTGATGGAGTTAGGGGCTGAAATTTTGTGGGCACAATCATCATTTCAAGCTCTACAAATCTATTGGGGCTGATTTTAAATATGGGATGAAAAGGTTAAGGTTCTTAATATTTTCATTTTGTGCCTTTACATTGGTTATGCAAAAGGAAAGAAGGAAGCAATTGATCATTCTTCATGTATGGAGCATCATTTTTAGTTAGTTTCTTCTCTTTTCTTTTCATTCATCATGTTGGATGCGAGACGCTAAGTCCAGGAAAAATGTATGGGCTCTTGAAAGTATGTTTTGATTAGAGAGCATCGCTAGAGTGTGTTTTTATCATGAATCCTTAGATTAGAATCATTTTATATCCATCTTTTCTATTTTCTCATATTTTTATCCACATTTTCACATTTACAAACCCTGAAAATCACTCTTTACACCATCGATCAAGGGTTTTCAATCTTTGAGAAGAGTTTGGGAAGCATTTAATCAGTTCATTTCATTCTCCTGGACATCTTCTTCCTTTCATCGATCATTTTTGTTTTCTTAATCTAAAAATATCAAAAAATTATCTCTTGATTTCAATCTTTTAACCTTTCTCCTTGTGGATTCGACCTTAATTTGTCACTATTCTAAATTATTAATCCGAAATTTGAAGATCTGAGTATATTTTTTTGATACATAAATTTACGCATTCAACGACCGTATTTTTATGCATATCAATAGATCGTACGTGTGTGACCCTCTAAGTCCATATATCTCACTATTTAATAATTCTAGACTCAATAAAAGCTTACTGTTCAACCTAATTAATGATCTATATCAACATATAGATTAATTAATCAAGAATTGATTTAACGCAATCAACAAGTTGAGTTGTCAACTCATTGGGTGCCAAGTTACATCACATCCTCTAGGAGATATGGAGTATATTAGAACTCTCTCATGAAAGCATATCATCATTGGTTACCATATACATATAATCCTTCCTTTCATGCAAGACTCATGAGTGATTCAAGGTATGGTGAATTGTCAAATCTTAATAATTTACTTAAGTTAGTACTGATGTGACTAGGAAATTATTAATAATAACTTCTATGATATTTCAATTACCTTGCCCAAGGATTTAACTGCATCTCATTCTTTGAATCCAACTCCATAAATATCAAGGGCAAACAATCTCATTTAAACCACACAATCATCTTTAAGGACTTCATGGCGTATCAAATCTTTGAAGTTTTGAAAATCTTGTGGCTAGGGATTCAAAATTTATAGTCAAAGCATGATCATTCATTCATAAGATGTCTTTGGCATCTCACATGTAAGGATCAATTATATAATTGTATTATGAATCGACCTTATTGATAGTTATGTATAATACAATTTAGTGATTCCTATATATCAATTCAATTAACTATTTCTCCAAAAAGTATCCACTTTCTATCCTTGGTGTCTTCCACAAAGATGGTCATACGATCAACGATACTCATCATATAAGTCGGATCATATAATATTATTATTTATAAATATTTTAATATATTTCTTAAATATCCCTTAAATAGTAATATTTTGAATATATATTTAAAGACTGATAATCATTATATTTTAATCTCAACATAATTAACTTAGTCATTAAGTACACACATGGACTTCATTACAAACATCATAAAAGAATGACTATAAATAAATTTTATTTTAATAAATATAAATGAGTAACAAGGAAGTGTGATTGGCCATATAATTTCTATCAAATTATTGTACTTACTTTTTGTAAAAAATGCATGGGGACATTTTTATTTTGTCTTGAACTTTTTTTAAGCAGAAAGCTGAAGTCCACGCATGGGGATATCGCCGCATTAAGCACACGAAAGCTTAAGACAAAAAACCTTAAAGAGATGTCGGAAATCGCCGGGAATGACGGCGGATCAGCGGGAGACGACATGCAGGAACTCTTCATCTGATTCTAGGAGTTCCATGACTTCGGGCAGAAGACAGACCTCAAGATCGATGCTCCCGCCGCCCTCCCTTCCAGGAAAAGCCGAAATCTTCCCATCGAACTTGTTCGCACTTCCGCTGCGCAACGCCTGCGCTTTTCCCCATCCAAAATCGCAGCC
The DNA here is from genome assembly GCA_024174645.1 of Lemna minuta. Taxonomy (NCBI): domain Eukaryota; kingdom Viridiplantae; phylum Streptophyta; class Magnoliopsida; order Alismatales; family Araceae; genus Lemna; species Lemna minuta. The sequence continues at coordinate 4,246,110 of CM044110.1, read as the reverse complement.
GTACATGTCGAACCTCGGCGAGCTACCCATCAAAATGCAAAATACTTCCATGTCCGAGTAGCGATAAAGCATAGGCGACGTCATCCATTTATCCACCATCTCCCTGATAGCCTTATCGGTGTGGGACGCCACGGATTGGTTTAGCAACGCTGCCACCCAGCCCAGATTATTGCCCAGGAGTTTCCCGGCTGTGGTTTCGGTGTGTGTCATGTAGATCGAGTTGCCGAAGTAAGCCTCCGGCAGTTGCGGTCTCAGCCGTCCCCGATTGTTGATGGACATCCTGCATACCACCTTCTGGTCTTCTGGCAAATTTCTCAGCCGCATTAAGCACCGCCATATGAACGCCGAGAGAGCTTGAAAAGAGGAGATATTTGCCAGATTCCGCCCTTCGTTAGCCTTTTTCTTGAGCTGGGCTATTGCGTCTCCGGTGAAGTGAAAAAACTTCTCCCTCAGAGGTGGCGGGGAGTATCTTTCGATAAATTCGGATTCCTCGTTTAAGGAAATCCTTATTGGAGGAGATGTGCCCTCGACGAACCATCTCTCGTGTACCGGCGGCTTGGTTATACGGGGGAATACTAAGCCACCTGACCCATTCAGAGAACGCGAGATCTCGGCCCACGAGTTGAAGAAACTCCAGAAGGCGGTTCCGTCGCCGACGGAGTGGTTGAAGGAGCAGCCGAGGAAGACGCCGTCGTCGAGCTTCGTCAGCTGGACCGCGAGCAGCGGAATGGATAATCCATCGTAGTTGACGGCTCTGTCGTAGGGGAACAAGTCCTTGACGAAGCCGGGCACGTCTTTCGATGGAGCTAGTACGTCAGCAACCGAGATTCCTTCGGCGGCGGCGAGAATAAACTTGCTTCCGCGGTCGTCGCAGTCGATGTAAACGAATGTCCCGTTGCCTTCGGGATCCATTTCAGTCGCTAGGCGGCCGGCAAGCGGGTAGAAGTGCAAGAGAGCGATTGATAGAGACGACGTGAGGCGATCGACGATTGCTTCCAACGGAGGATCGCCGGGGGCGAGAGAGAAGAGGTGACCCTTCTGGATCTGATAAAAGGATAACATGGATAAATCCCACAGCGACAGATCGCAGCGGCGAGGATGGTCCGCCGGCGCTTCATTACCGGTGATCCCCGCGGAGGAGGGCTTGACGGTGACTTCAGAGACGATGCGAACGACGCCTGTCGCGGAAGTCATGTTCCTGGCGATGCTGGCCCTCTTTCCACTTGCCTCTTGGCGTCTCTTGCCTTTGGTATTTCAGGAAGGTCGGACGTAGTCGATAACGGGGAAAGGGGAGGCAGGCACTTCTCTTGAACTCTATCAGGATGATTTTGCAAACTGGGTCGATCTCTCATCTCATCTTATATAGGAATCCGATAATTAAACCATTTCATTTATGCCTACATATACTTTTTTTAGTTTGATAATTTGGTGTTAATCCCACGTTTTCTCTCCACTTTTTTCCCCACGTTGCACAATAGGGCTCATTGGAAAGATCATGTCGTCCCATTGCTAAACCTCTGTCCTTATCTATAGGGTTCTCCGGTTCCCTTCCTCCCTCCCTCCCTCTCTCTCTCTCTCCTGCCCGCCCTCCCTCCTTCCCTCCCTCCCTCTCTCTCTCTCTCCCGCCCTCCTGATAACATGTTATTTAATGTATTTAAATCATGCATTTCACATAATCATTTGCACTAAATCAAATGTATATGCATGTTTATCATCACAGAAAATGATTAATTCTGGCTTTACAGAAAAATTCTTATTTTTCCTGATTTTCTGGTATTTTTTGTTAATTTTTTGCCTTCAGAATCATAGAGAAATACATATTTAAAGTCAGAATATATTTTTTGATTTATTTAAAGGCATTTATAATTTTTATAATGATTTATTAAAGTCTTCTGCAGATTTAATCAGATCGCGACACGTGTCACAATCTGAACCATCCAAAGTCCGGAAATTAAAACGTGCTTGGGCACAGTTTTTTAATTCACGGATTTTAATTGAGACACGTGAGTCGAGGAGGCGGCTAGCATTAAATGAGAGACTCGCCTAATAAGACAAACTACGGCATTAAATGCGCTGCATTGAAACCAATAGAAAACGTTTTCTACATTAAATGCGTTGAAACCCCGTGCATTAAATGCAACGCGACTTACCTTTTTCTTTATACGTGGCCGCTCCAGAATCGCTGAAAGCAAATTTGATGACGTAACTGTCTTTAATACTTTGTTTTACCTTTTTTTCAGGGACAGTTTCGGATTTCAAGAAAGGCGGGAATATTCCGCGATCATTGGAGCATCGATTTCCGTGCCCGCCAAAAATCATCCCCATGAGGCGACGATCCAAAAAGAGTTTTGGGCCCAAATTTAGAGGGCTGGCTTCTCTCTCTCTCTCCTTTACCTAGCCATCCCGCTAGATTAATAAATAGGCCTCATCTCTGATGTAAAAATCATCTTCTAGCTCAGCCTCCTTATGGAGGTTGGCCATTCAGAGCAAGGCGGCTAGAGATCGGCCATCTGTTTATTTGGTATGTCTTAAATAAAAATATTTTCCCCTTATATTCTTGTGTCTTCGCCTGGTCACTAAGAATGTGGGGCGTGACAAACCGCGAGCATCTCAGGATCCGACTTGCTTCTTCATCATCTCCTCCATGATTGCTTGCTCCATGTCAAGAGTGCTCCGTGTCGAAGGGCCGAGGGGACACCGGTGGATCAAGTATGTTCTTCTTTTATGTTTTAGAATTGTGTTTGAAACCGCTTCATATTAGTGGGTTTCTTCCAATTCATTGTGATTGTCACTTGTTAGGGGTGATAATCATGTGAATAGGAGCACCACTAGAAGAGGTATCAAGCACAGTCAGTCGAATTGAGCTCGATGACAGTTAGGGCACATTGTCATTGAGATCTCGCTCAAGGCTTCTTAGTCTAAGCCTCGTGAGGACTGAGGATAGGTGGTAGTGGAGCGACTATGCGGGTTCTAGTTGATTATTCAGCTCATTAGACTAACGTGATAGACGCCAGGCTTGGGCGCTAATTTAAGCTCCGGTAGAATGGTGATGGCTGCGTCACGATTAGATGGATTGATTGATACTTAGGAATTATATGTGTTTATCTTAGGACTTTTTGTTTAGGTCATATCCAACCAACTATAAAAAATATCCTCCACCTATCTTCTCTCTCATACTATCTCATCTATTTCACTCATTGCTCTATCTTGTTTCTTCCCTCTTTTACTAGAATTTAAGCTCAAGTTAATAACCTTACTCTCTGTGGTACGACCCCTTACTCACTCTATACGTTGTGTTTAGTGTTTAAGGTGAATTATAAATTTTTTTGCATAAGTCTAAAAATCCTTAATCAACGACTTATTTTTACACCGTTTTTGGACTTGTCACCTCCCTCTCTCCCACCCTACCTCTCTCTCTCTCTCTCTCCCACCCTCCCTCTCTCTCTCCCTCTCTCTCTCTCCCGCCCTCCCGCCCTCCCTCCCTCCCTCTCTCCCGCCCTCCCTCTCTCTCTCTCTCTCTCTCTCTCTCTCTCTCTCTCTCTCTCTCTCGCGCCCTCCCTACCTCCCATTCTCTCTCTCTCGTCCTCCCTCCCTCTCTCTCTCTCTCTCTCTCTCTCTCTCTCTCTCTCTCGCGCCCTCCCTACCTGCCACTCTCTCTCTCTCTCCCTCCCTCCCTCTCTCCCTCTCCTCCCTCTCTCTCTCCCACCCTCCCTCCCTTCCTCTCTCTCTCTCTCTCTCTCTCTCTCTCTCCCTCCCTCCCTCCCTCTCTCTCTCCCGCCCTCTGATGAACTAAAACTTGGTTTGTTTATATCGTTGTTGTATGTTTTAATTCATGCAATAGATTTTTAATACCTCACTTAAGACATTAGTAAGCAAGGGTCGATCCTCAGGGAATCTAGGTAATGAGGATTGAGACTAGGGTAAAAGAAGGGAAGATGATGCAGGACCAGGTGCGAAACCGGTCTAACACCGTGTACCAAGGGTGAACAAGGAGAAATCTAATATGATGTAATAAACTAATAATGCAGACAAGCAGAGTACCGTCTCCGGGGTCGCCTCCGTGGATTCTGGGGTGCGCCGAGTAGAGTCAGTCCGGGATTCCTTCCGGTCCACGTCCTTGCGGGCGTTGGGCCGTGAGTCGTCGAGGGGAGCTCGACAGTCAACCCAACGGGTTGGACCACGGTCTGAATCCTATCAATGTCGTCTAAACACTCGCCTATACTAAATCCCGATGGCGGCGGAGACTGATGAACTAAAACTCGGTTGATTATATCGTTGATGTGTGTTCTAATTCATGCAATACATTTATAATTCCTCACTTAGGACAGTAGTAAGCAAGGGTCGATCCTCAGGGAATCTAGGTAATGAGGGTTGAGACGAAAGTAGAAGAAGGGATGAATTCCTATATTGGAGGATATTAGAAGTTAGAAGGTGAATTATATAGAGGTAATGGATGTAATTGGTGGGATTATATTTCTGTAGTACTAATTAGATGAAAAGAGAGTAGAATTGGAAAGGTAGAGATTGATTGAAGGTGAGAAAAGAGAAGTGAAGGGAAGATGAAAGAGGTGAAATCGTATGGAGATAGATGATATGGTTTGGTATGATTTGTGAAGCAAATGCAATAACCTACACTTAAAATAGAAGAAAAGGTCCTACATTATCCATGGAAAAGGGCTTACAAGAGAATCCCTCCTCAGAATCTTCCCACAAACCCCGTGTTGATGCCAATCCTAGGCCAGGTGGTGCTTGATTCGCTACGACGATGATCTCCTCTTGTTCTCCTTCTCCAGAACAAACTCAAGCATCCGATGATGCCTAGCTTGGGCCTAAGCTTCTCCCCCTTTCCTGCTGGTGACCTGGTGTCAAGAGAGAGCCAAAAGACCAGAAAAATCGGAGTGGAGGAGGAGCACTTTTAGGAGTTAGGGCTTCCTCTCAATCCGACTGTCGAGATTGATTTTCGAGAGCTTCAAGGGTCCGATGGAAATCTCAACCGTACAGATGGGAAGAGCACGGTGAGATTAGCCTCTCTTCAAAATTTCATCCCGATCAGACGGCTAGATTATGAGATATCACCCTTTCTTTTTTGAGCATTCCTAGCCGTCCGATCGGGTGATCTCTTGTGTCAGCGGTCCTTCATCAAGCCACCGGATCGCGCCACGTCACCCTCACGTCGGCCGTCGGATTTCTGCCACGTCACCTGCAAGGTAATCAACCGTTAAATAAAGTAAAAAAAAGGTAAATGAGAGGAATCTGCGTCGATTCACTTTCGCCGCATATTCCTCCTTTAGCGCGAATAAGAGAGTGCCACGTCGCTCTCTTATTCTCGCTTCGCAGTCAACAATAACGGCGCGCCGCAGGTAAGTAAAATTTACTAATATTTTAATCATTAAAAGGAAAACGACAAAACAATAACATAAATAAAACGACAAAATGCACGCCACGTAACGATGAAATAAAATACTATTTAATCTAAGCCTCGATTCGACAAAATGACAAAACGGAATTTGACAAAACGACAAAACAGCAAATTCGTAACGATGAAATAAAATACTATTTAATCTAAGCCTCGATTCGACAAAACGACAAAACGGCGGAATAAAATAAACGATGAAACGAAGACTTAAAACACAAAACGACGAAATAGGAAAAGGACAAAGCGCCTAAGTAAGGCAAAACGACAAAACTAGGCGCCTCTCTCTCCTTCCTCTTCCGCGTCAACGATGACGGCGCCATCCACGTCATCTACACGGTAAGTACGTCAAACACTAACTTTTACAATAAAATATTAATAAATCTAACTAAAAATGCCGCCACCAGATTGCAACACGTGTCGCGATCTGGTGGCTTCTACCTAACTTACCCTGTACTTCCGAAAATTGTAGATATGCCCCTGACGCTCATAAATAGGCAAGAAATGATTAAATTAATTAAACAAATACCCTAAAATTCATTTAAATCATTTCTAAAATTCTAAAATATATATATCTTGCTTTCACAATTCATTTCCTTGTCAGTTTATAATCTGAGAGAGATATTTAAATATTATAAAACCCAAGAAATTCCATAAAAGCATAATGAAGCAAGATTAAGCAATTTAAGCATAATAACACATAAATATATTCTTTTTTTAAGCCAAATGTTCATGAAAATTTAGAGTTAAAGGTCATAGATTTATGTGTTATCAGAGACGGTGCGGGAAATACTGAAAGAAATATAGACTTCGACGTAAAATAATGGGGAATGTGTGCCTAACCTGCGAGGCGCGAGCCCGGTCGGTCGTGGTGAAGGGGTTGGTGGTTCGTACGTGGCACGAGCGGTCGGCAGACGCGGGTCGAGTTGATGACGCGAAATCCTCAAGAGACGTGGTCGCGGGAGAGATAAACTAGCGTGCGGGCGACGATCCAGCGAGGGTACGTGGCTCAGTCTAGTGTGAGTCTTCTTAGGCGTCCAGCTCCCTGCAGGATAGGCACTGGCGGCGCATGGGAGTAGAACGCGCGAGCTGATCCGTTTATGTCCGGGACACAATCCCAGGCGCTGGCACAGATTGGTAGGCGCAACAATGAAGCTTGATGCGACCGTTCCACGAGGCAGGTGAAGAGGGATAAGAATTCGTTCGCGATCAAGAGATAGTGCTGGGGTGGTTTTCGAGTGGTGCAGAGGGGACAGCAGAGGGGGTGGGGTGTGGTCGGTTCGGGTGCAGGTGTGGCAGGACGTAACCACGAGGCACATTCAGTGGCGTCGCGCTAAGGTAGGTGACGACGCGCAGGTCAGAGAGAGGACTGTCGTTCAGGATCGGTCCGCACAGGTATTCCAACGCTCGGGAGGGAGGACGTGGCGAGGATGCGTCACGATAGAAATTGGTGAAATCACGGAGGTGGGGATCAATGGTGGCGGGAGAGTGAGGCAGGGTCTCGAGAGGTATTCTGCAATGACGGTGGGGGGGGGGGGGGTGGGGGTCGTAGCAGATCGCGGAATAAATTTGGTCGGGCGGCAGTGAGGGAGAATGAGGCGAGAGTGAGGTGGTTGCGGTTCGCGGGAACCGTTGAATCCGTGAAAATCGGAAATACGGGAGGGAATTTCGGATCCCGGGAAGTGGAGAGTCGGGTGTTCGGGAGTGGGAAGGCGAAGGGGCGGCGCGCGGGTTGAGGAAATTTGGAAAGGAATTTCGGTGGGGTTTGAAGAAAAGGAGCTGCGATCAGAAATGGCTGGGGAGAAGAGGAATCGTGGGTGACGTGGCGACGGCGAAACGTGATTCTGGGGTAGGAGCGATTTGGGAGGATTGATGTGGGATGATGGGTGATGAATGGAATAGGAATGGTTGACAGGGGAAAGGAGGACTGAGCGTGTGGGCAGGGGAAGGGGAAGAGCAGAGGTCGGGTGGAAATGGTGGTGGAGGAATCTCGATCGGGAGTGGGGGATTCGGTGGGGAATGCAGGAAGTCGAAATCGTGGAGGAGTGCGGCAGTAGGGGTGAAGGCAGATGGGTTGGTGGTGATACCAGCGGTAGGGGAAATGAGGGGGAAAAAGGGAGGGAGATGGGTTCGTGGAGAGGAAGGGGATGGCGGTGCTGCGATCTGGCGGTGGCGGCAGCGGCGACGGCAGCGGCGGCGGCGGCGGCGGGAAGGCAGCACGCTAGTTTCTCGCGAACAAGGCAAGGGGAGGCGGCGGTCTCGGCGGCGGCACGTGGTGGTGCGGCGGCGGCGGAGGCGGCGGTTAGTCTCCTTCCTTGTTCTTCCTTGAGCAGCCACTTGAGAGGGAGGGTGCTCCTTTCTTTCTTCAAATGACGGCTAGGGTTTGTGAGGGGGTCCCTTCCCCTCTTATAGAGCCCATAGTGGGCCGAGAGAGGAAAGGGCCCACTTGAGGCCCACAACCCACACCTAACATAATCATAGAAAATAAAAAGGTCCACAAAGAGAAGGGCTTAACAAATGGGGGTCCCGAAAAAGGGAAGAACCCACCCGAAAGCCTACAAGGGAGAGAAGAAGATATGCAAAGGCCCACTTAAACACGTGCGGGCTAATAAAGTTCATAATGAAATAAAAACTGGAAAGATAACTCCATGCGCGCGCGAGCCCTGTGAAATGTGTCGTGGCGAGATGAGGTCCTCACTTGGTGTAGTGAAACTCGGCATCCTTCGTCTTCGCTTGTCGAGGGGGCTGGACGCGCGCGGGTGTCAGCTCCTCCGGCGCCGTAGTGTCATGCCTTGGTGGCGACGGGGTCGTACGCCACCAGAAGAATTCCTTTAGTGGAGAATATTAGAAGTTAGAAGAGGAATTTTATAGAGATAGTGGATGTAAATGGTTAAATTATGTTTCTATTGTTCTAATTAGAGGAGAAGGGGTGATAATTTGATGGGAAGAGATTGAGTGAAGATGGAGAAAATGATGAAGGGGAGAGAAGAGAGGTATAGAAGTATAGAGATAAATGACGATTTAGATAGGGTTTATGAAAACAAAAGCAATAACCTATGATTTTAGTAGAATAAAAGGTCCTACATTATCCATGGAAATGCTTACAAAAGAATCCCTCATCAGAATCTTCCCACAAACCCCATGTTGGTGTCAATCCTAGGCCGGGTGGTGTTTGATTCGCTATGACGTCAATCTTCTCTTGCTCTCCTTCTCTAGAACAAACTCGGGCATACGATGCTGCCTAGCTTGGGCCTAAGCTTCTCCCCATTTCCTGTTGGTGACCAGGTGTCAAGAGAGAGCCAAAAGACAAAGAAATTCGGAATGGAAGGAGGAGTGCTTTTAGGCGTTAGGGTTTCCAACAAACTAACGGACGAGATCAATTTTCGGTGTTTCCAGGAGTCCGGCGGAAAATCTGACCGCGCGAATGGAAAGAACACGACAAGGTTAGTATCCCATAAAAAATTCAGGCTCAATCGAAGCTGACGAGATGAAACTGCGAGGTCGTCAATTTCACATGGTCTCGTGTCAAAAATAATTCTAAACTTAACAATTTGATGAAAATTATTCGAATTGAGGGGTATAATGCTAAATAAGGGTCAAATCCACGGGGAAATAAGGAAATTTATGATGTTTTCTTCGAAATTGATTAAATCGGACGATAAATCGATGGTAGAAATTGGGGAAAATGATATTTTATGAAAGATAACTTCAAATCGCGTCCACGGAATCAAGAATCATCGAAATTGATCTTGATTTCACGGAGAAATTGAAATTCGAAGTCGAGGGAGATTTCCGAAATCGTGAAGAGCGAAATTAACAAAAATTAGATGAAAATAAACCTTCAATTCTAATCTAAATTAAAATTAAACATAAGTGGATGATAGATTAGCAAAAACCGACTCCACTAACCCAAGATTGCGATCAAATTAACACGATTAATCTCCTTATCGTAAAAAACGGGAAGAACGCGATCGTGGAATTCAAGCTTCGATTTCTCACTCATCTCTCAACCAAATCTTGATTTAAAACCCTCCTTGGATGCGGAAATGAGAGTAGAAGAGGATGGAATCAAGAGACTCGAGAAGGGAGGTGTCTAAACAGATCAATTGGGTTTATTTCTAACTCGAATACTTACAAATCGGAAGAACACCTTGTTTTATAGGGTATTTGGGCGTAACCGTCAGATCGAAACGATCGACGGTTACGATGGACTGTTTTAAAACGGTCCATCATGGACTGTTTTAAAAAATTCACAGCCGTCAGATCGTGGATGGAGTGCTCAGATGAAGTCTGATGAGATGCGTTGATAAAACGCATCACATCGTCGCCATTGGATCGTGATTCGACGCTCCAAATGCACTCCCGCGCGTTAAATCTGAACCTTTATAACGATTCATTTAAGGCACGTGCGCTTGATGGTGATCCGGTGGGCACGAGTCCACACGATCCACGCGCGCTAATCGGTGAGCCCTTGATCCGATGCTCTACATTCGGCCACGTCACCTGCACTCAAAATAACCGTGTGGAACTTAGTCCCACACGGAGAAAATTAAAGAAGAATGACGGGTTTATAATATACATCAGAAATAAGGGGTAGCGTATTTCCGATAATCAGAAGGCTTATATGTACGATAACCCCTATATTTACGATATATATAAATAATGCACATGTCACATCTTGCCGCGTAGGCGCCGTGATAAGTCACAAATTTTAGTGATAAAACATGTGTTTGTAATGAATTTTCTATGCAATCCTTTGTATTTATTTGCATGTTTTATCTACAATCTAGCATTATATTGTGATTTTTTATAAATTTCAGACCTTGCCCTAAAGCTATGCATACTTATGTATTTTTAAGAGAATTTTAGGGCTTAGGTGGAGACATGAGCCCAAGGAGCTAGAGGAGACAGTCCAAGCAATTTGGGAGCAGCCCATGAAGATGTCAAGAAAGAAATGGAGAGGCCCATTAAGACCCAAAAGGGCAGGAGAAGAGGATCCTGATTGCTGAAGCCCGGGAGATCCAATGGCCCACCTTACTTCTCTCTTTCCCGATTTAAACTCTTAGGGTTTCTGGAGAAGAAGCCGTCATTTTGATTCAGACCAACCCGTGTTGGAAGCCTGTGTGCAGCTGGATCTATGTCCCTCTTACCCGAGTAAGAGCCAGGAGGAACGAGGGTGTCTAGAGCTGCTAGAGAGGAAGAGGAAGAAGAGACCCTTAGGCCTCGATGGGTGTGACAAAAAGCATCTCTCTCTCATTCTCTTCCTCGTCCCCTCTGCCCTTCCTTTTCTGTAGGTTATCCGGGTGGCGGATAGCCCACTTGCAGCGCTCCCGACGCCACCGGTTTCCTTCAAATCGCATCCTACAAATTACATTTCAGGAGACTTCGCGGTGGGAGAAGCTGCTTTGTCGCTGCTGCCCGCCGGCAGCAACTAATTTTCCCTTACCTTGATTCGAAAAAAATTATATACTCCTTTCTTCACGATATTACTCGGCACGTTTTGTTGTTTTTTTTACTTTTGATCTAAATAGTATAATGTTTTTGTTTCATCTTCTTCGCTAACCGTCGATTCTCGTAACCACATTTAGATCGCGATTTCGTCCAAAGCGTATTTCCGAAACCAGCTTTGATTAAAAAACTGAAAAGAGAAAAAAAGAATTTATTTCTTCCGAAATCGCTCTTCTCCTTGCGCTCACGAGACTCATCATTGATTGCCTGCATCCGTGCTTCTGCCCAAAACAAGTTTCGTAAATCAATTTTGATTCATGAAGTTTCACAACATGATAGTTTCGTAACTCTATTCAACCTCGTTGTGTCGATTTCACCTTGTGCTTCTCTATACAAACTCCAACTTCCGTCGTTTCTGCAGCCAAGGCTTGCCCAAAAAAATGATCGCTGAAATCGGTTTGAAGAGAAATATACTTCTCACAAAAAATCATCTCTTTCACCGGTTGAACCGCCCCTCGAAATCGTCGTGTTCCACTCTTCTTTGCACGATTCCGCTGCTGACGCCTACTGACGGATCGTTTTCGTGTGTCGTTAAATCACAAAAATGTTGGTCAAAAAAAATTTATAAAACCGAACTCAGAAAGATAAGATATAAAATCAAGTAATGTGTAAGTATCGGGTCGATCCACAAAGAGAAGGGTTGACTTTAATCGTAGAGTTGACTTGGTCAAACTTAGGTTTAAAAAGGGGTTTTAAATAAGTAAAAATTATAATTAATGAGTGTAAATGATATAAATAAGATAAATAAGAAGTTTTAAGAAGTTAATTCTCGGGTTTGATAGAGAAAAGTAAAAAGTCAAAGACAAGGCATTGACTTTGACCAACAGTAGGTGTACTATAAAATCAGAGAATCAAAAAGAGTTAGAAGATTACGAAAATTATATATTTGAAAACTAGAGAGAAAATGAAATTTATTGATATATAATTCATGATTTTTGGATAAGAAATGGATTTACTATGAATTATTGAAAATCAATAATCAGAAAATCTCCGAAATGAACACCTCAGAGGAAATCTTCAAATTGACCAATCAAATGAAATCCAAATCTTACAATTTATATGTCAATGGAAAGCTAAGAACCTGAGTAATCTAAAGAGACCAAAATGATCGAATTCTGATTTGTAAATTGAAAGTAATTGACCCCAAAGTCAATGTTTGACTTTTGATGACAGATGAACAGTCCTCGGTCAAACGTCAAATTGAAGGGTCAAATGAACTCAGAATTCGATGAATTTGCTATCCACGGAAAGCTGATAAAAATAGGAATCCAAAGAAACTAAAATCAAGTGATTTGGAATTATAATCAGAGAGATATCCTGATGAGACTAAATCATATGGTCGTTGAATGCACACGACTTAGTGTCAAAATAAAGTTCCAAACTTACCAATTTATGATTAATCAAAGTAATTAATTAGTATAATGGTAATTAAGGGTCGAATCCACGGAGAATTAGGGAAATTTGAGAGATATCTTTGAAATTTGGTCAAATCGGACGACGAATTGAGATTAGAAATTGGGTGTTTTAGTATATTAAGAAAGATAACTCAAAATCGAATCCACGGAATCAAAAATCAGGTGATTTGGATAAGAATTCAAAGAGAAATCAAAGTTTGAAGTTAGATGAAATTTTCGTTTCGAAAAATGATTGAAAACCGAAATTTAATCTAAAATTAAACTAATCTACGATGCTAAAACTAAAATTAGCACTAAATGAGGAAAGATTAAGATAAAATCATGCAACCTAACCCAAAGTAGCCTTCGAAATGATCCAATTAATTGCCGGATGCAAGGCTTTTGATTCCAAATTTTCAAAGACGAAAGTGGAGTTCAAGATGTGATTTCTTCCTTCTCTGTTGATCAAAGTTTGAATTCAAGTGTTCAATGGAAGCGCAAATGAGTTACGAACACAAGAAAACAAACGGCACGCAAAATGATTCTCTAAACATGGAGAATTTGGTGAAGAATCGCAAACCAATTCTTCGTCGCGAAGAACGGTTTTTAAAAGATTTCGGAAATGGGCGTGGCCGTTGGATTAAACAGTTGACCACCATCGACGGCTCTGATCGCGCGCAGGTTGACGAATCGACGTCTTCTCGCGAAGACCGTCTGATCGCTGATGAAGGGCCTGGATATGTTGATGAAGATATGCTTCCATTTGATTGGTTCGTTGGATTTTAATCCAACGATCGTGATGTGACGATGTATCCACTGATTTCAAACGATCTCAGCCGTTATAACTTGCGATCGGACGGTTCTGATCAAGTCACTTACTCCCAGTTTAGAGCACGTGCTCAATCGGTGATCGGGTGGACCGCACGTCCATTCGATCGACGCGCGTGATCGATCGCGAACCACATCCGACTCTCCTAAGCTTGCCACGTGTCCTGAAATCAAAGAAAACAAATGGACTTTAGTCCCACACGGGAGAAATCAAAGACAATCGTGAGTATATAACGTATGATGCAGGAGGGCTATTAATTCTTTGTCTCCTTATACACGGGAGACCTATATACATATTAAATATAATACGCGTCCACGTCACATCCTTGCCACGCAGGCTAGCGCGCGCATAACTTGCGTGCCACGTCGCATCCACGTGGGCCCGCACGCAAATTAACCACTTTTTTGCATTTTTAATTTAATTTAAATGATTAAAAATCAAAATAAAAATCAAATAAATTCAGAAAAATTCTAGAAAAATTCTTAAAAATTGTAAAATTCATAACTTTCAAAATATAACTCCAAATTAATTCAAATTTGTTTTGTTGGATTCAGAATTGAATAATATATCATTTTAAAAGGTCAATTCATTAAAATAATAAGAGAATTAATTTATATTAATTTTATACATTTATGTATTATATGAAATAAATTCATATAAACACATAAATGTAAATAAAAGTCTTTTCTCTTATATTTTCTCTCTTAAAACATGATTATGATCATAAATATAATTAGGATCAAAGATTGAAATGTTTAATTATGCATAATAACCCATAAATTGATGTATTTTAAGATCATAACATGAATTTACACAAAATGATAGAAATATGCTTAAAAGATGATAACATGCATATATTTGTAATAATTAATGCATTAATTTACATTAATAACTATGTAATTACATGCATAAATAGCATGTTATCACACCCTATTTTCAAAATCAGCAATTTTTTTGGACTAAGAATTAGGAAAAATTAAGAACACTATGAACTAATTTGCAAAATTAAACTTCTAAATCTAATAAAAACTCAAATTACCTCCTGATAATCAATCGAATCTCACTACTAACCCGATTGCCGCAAGGATGGGGCTTCAATTCTCGTGGATTGAAGCGAATTTGCTCGGATTCTTCCTCGTGGACGTTCAGAATTCAAGGGGAAAGTTCGATGAAATCAAGAGATGAAATCGTGATTATCATGCTTCAATGGATGCGTCTCTACACACTTGGTCGTTTGAAGCGGTCGTGGGAGCGGATTAGTGCGGTCGTGGGAGTGATTCCCCTTGGCGGCATCTTGGCTTCCAGATTGGCCTTCAATAAGCTTTAATTTCGCTTCCAAAAGAGCCACGATCGCACCACGATCGGGCCACGATCATGCCGCGATCGTGATCTCAATCCACCATTGAACACCTTCTGAAGATTGTGGAGGTGATTCCGCCATGAAGGAGTCACGATCGCAGCTCGATCGCACCGCGATCGCGGTTCAATCGTGCCCTAATCGTGGACTTCTTCCACTTGTTTCCCAGCGGTTCGAAGGAGATCGCAGTTTGATGAAAATCTGACGCGCCAGAGAGTTCAACGTGTCCGCAGGTGAGTCTTCCGATTCGGATCACGATCGCGATCCCATCACGATCGAAATCGTGCTGAGATGCGTCTACGTGGAGTCCATCGCCCGTCTGATCGCGCGGTGTAGTCTCGTGCGTCCGATGAAGATCAGACATTCCCGATGTGTCCACGCGATGCCTCTGATGGCGAAAAACTGCGACCATCCACTGAAGTTGTGATGATCCTCGCAAGGCGTACCTTTCGAACAATCCTCGCAACGCCACGTGTCATCAAGTACGCCTTTCGATCGCCATCACTTAAAACAGATTTTGCGTACATGCCTAATTGATGATCGCGTGGACTCGGGTCCACGCGATCTCTGTCGTCTTGATGGAATCCAATGCTTGCCGTCCGTCCACATCACCTGCAAAAGGTAAGTCGTGTGGGAACATAGTCCCACACGGAAGAAGAAAAGAAGAAGATCGTGGTTAAATAGTGGGGCGCAGTACCGCATATGCATTACCGCCCCCAATTCCTAACCAGGGCCCACTATACCCGAGGGCCCTCCATCTGCCGACCTCACCTGCCACGTGGCGCCCCACACGGGCGGCCACGTGGACTCGTGCGGATGCGTGACCCCCTGCCATGTGGCCGCCCTGTGCGCCTCCTGGGCCCCGCGTGGGCCACCCACGGCACTGCCACGTGGCCTCAGCGCCGCGTCGCACCCGCGTGCCACGTGTCAGCTCATCGGAGCTCCCGCTCACCACGTCAGCACCTGCAGGTAAGAAATTCCCTTTTTTTGTGATTTTAGCAAAGAAAATATTAATAAAAATCAAATAAAAAATTGAATAAAAATTGAAAAAAGGCATAAACTTCAGAAATTCATAATTTAAAATATACAACTCCTTTTTAATCCAAATTTTCTCCATTGGATCACAAATTCTTTTCTTTTTAATATCATGTCATTTAAAATATATTTTGAAAGAAGAAATCAAGATGAATTAGAATTTACTTAAATCATTTCTCATTAAACATTCTAAATCATAAATTCATCCTGAAATTATCCTTCCAAACATTTACTAAAGTCAAAAATCATTCAATAACGGAGATTAACTTCTATTAATTTAAACTTAACAAAAGATTAATCATCTATTAAGCATAAAATTATCCCTAATTTATGCATAAATATCAACTTTAGTGAAATGACATGCCAATGGAGAAAATTCCTAAAAAGTATGATAACATGCATCATATTCACATAAAATAAGCATGAATATGAGTTAATTAGGATAAGAATTCAAGTTATAAATGCATGTTATCACCTACCTGCAGGTGCGTTTCTTCCAAACAATCCATTTCCGGAATCGGTTTTGAATCAAAAATGATTTCACGGAAATCGGTTTTCTAGTTCTCGCACCCCTGCATTTCGCACCACCGCTTTGCCTCGTTTCACTTCTTTTCCTTTCGTATCTCACTCTTCTCCTTAGTTTTTTAATTCGATTTTCTATTTATCTTCCTCTCTCAGTGTGATTCCAATCTCTCTCTCTCACCGTCATGATTTCCGGATCTCTGCACGTATTCCCCGTATTCTTTCCCTCTCGTAATTCTAACTTCTTACTTGATTCTTATTCAGAGAATAAGAATCCTGTATTTTCCATTTTCCAGTCATATTCTCATTTTTACTTCTCATTCCGTATTCCCATTTTCTCTTCCTTCTTACTTGCTCTCTATTTACTTCTTATGTGTTTTCCTATCACTGCCTTCTCCTCAGTGACTCTCTTTAGACCTTATTCTCCTCATTAATTTCCTTCATCTCTAATATATTTTTTCAGTTTTAAAATCTCCTCACCTTTTGAAATCCTAAAAATACTGCTTTAAAATAGAAATTCACTAGCTAATCACCCGCTCCCTGTGGATCGACCCTTGCTTGCCCTAGACTCGTGAGCTTATAAATGTGTTGCGTAAGCTTAAAGACTCACACGACATAACAATTCTTGAGATTATTTCTCAAGAATTATTATCACATTTTGAGCTTATCACGCCGCGTGGGCTCGCGTGGCGCTGCCACGTGGCCTTGCATGCCACGTCGCATCCACTTGGGCCCTGCACGAAAATAAACCCATTTTTGTCATTTTTTTAATTTTTTTTAATCATTACAAATCGAATTTAATTTAGAAAAAATCCAGAAAAATCCCTAAAAACTAGAAAATTCATAACTTTTAAAATATAACTCCAAATTAATCCAAATTTCTTTCATTTGATCCAAATTTTAATTATCTATCATTCTAAAGAGTCAAAATTAATAAATAATGAGAGTTTTAATTTCTATTTCAAAAATACATTTATTTTTTAAGGATTTAACTTAAGAAAATATAAATAAATGTTTATAAAATGTTTTCTCTCATTATTCTAACTTTTAAAAACCTCTATAATCTCAAGTAAAGATGGGTTATTAATTATTTATCTTTAACTTATCATATTTAACCCTAATTTAAAGTATTTTTGAGATTATGATGACTTTTCATGGAATGATAGAAAAATACACATAAGTATGATAACATGCATGGAAATAAAGTCATTTATGCCTTAATAAGCATCAATAATCATGTTTTATCATGTTAACTTAGCATGTTATTAGACGGCTAGATCGAAAGATATCAGCCCTCCAAGTTGGAGCATTCCTGGCCGTTGATCTGATGGTCTGACTTTTTTAGTAATATCTTCAACCGGTGAGTCCACGCGATCGTGCCACATCACCTAGAAGCCGACCATCAGGTGCTTGCCATGTCACCTGCACAGGTTAGTGACTAAACGACAAAACAACAACTGAATTAAATTAGTTCCGAAAAAAAAAGTGAATAAGAGAGCGCCTCGATCAAAGTAAACGCGCGAATAGGAAATCGCCACATCACCTGCATAGGTTAGGAAATGAAAACGACAAAGAGAAAGAGCTGAATGAAGAAAAAGAAGAGAAGCTACTGTCTGCGGCGATTAATTCACCGCAGATTATCTTTTATGAGTGAATGAGACTCCATGTCACCTGTAAGCAAACAAAATAGCATGACGAAAGCAAGAGTGAGACAAAACGGAAAAAGAGAAGGCATAGAAAATGACAAAAAAGGGCGTAAAATAGTGAGTTGCGGCGATTTCTTCGCCGCAGATTCCCTTATCGCGCGAATCAGAGAGCGCCACGTTGCTCTCTAATCGCTCTCTCTCTTCCGCCCTCCCTCCCTCCCTCCCTCTCTCTCTCTCCCGCCCTCCCTCCCTCGCTCTCTCTCTTCTGCCCTCCCTCCCTCCCTCTCTCTCTCTCTCTCTCCCTCCCTCCCTCCCCCCTCTCTCTCTCCCACCCTCTCTCCCTCCCTCCCTCTCTCCCGCCCTCCCTCCGTCCCTCTCTCTCTCTCTCTCTCTCTCACCCTCCCTCTCTCTCTCTCTCTCTCTCTCTCTCTCTCTCACCTTCCCTCCCTCTCTCTCTCTCGCCCTCCCTCCCTCCCTCGCTCCCTCCCTCTCTCTCTCCCTCTCTCTCTCTCTCCCACCCTACCTCTCTCTCTCTCCCGCCCTCCCTCTCTCTCTCTCTCCCTCCCTCCCTCGCTCTCTCTCTTCCACCCTCCCTCCCTCGCTCTCTCTCCCCACCGTCCCTCCCTCCCTCTCTCTCTCTCCTGCCCTCCCTCTCTCTCTCTCTCTCCCGCCCTCCCTCCCTCGCTCTCTCTCTGCCGCCGTCGCTCCCTCGCTCTCTCTCTTTCGCCCTCCCTCCCTCTCTCTCTCTCCCCGCCCTCCCTCCCTCGCTCTCTCTCTACCGCCGTCCCTCCCTCGCTCTCTCTCTTCCGCCCTCCCTCCCTCCCTCTCTCTCCCACCCTCCCTACCTCCCTCCCCTCTCTCTCTCCCTCTCCCTCCCTCTCTCCCCGCTACGTTACCTTCTGCCATTAAATTATGTCTCTCCCCCTCCCCCCCTCTCTCCCTCTCTGTATCCCGCCTCCATCTCCTATCTCTCTCTGCCTTGCGTGGGGAAGAAATTCTATCGCGCGGGAAAAATAGTTTGGTGACACCGGAAGTGAAAACCGAAACCGAACCGAAGCATTCAGTTTGACTTTTTTTGCCACTGCCAGTGTCGGTTCGGTTCGGTTTTGGAGATCCCTACTTATATATCATTTGACCACATTTCACCCTCTAAATTTTCAACAAAAAAAATTTGAGTATCAGCAATCATTGTGTTTCAAACTCGATTCTTCATGGATTCAACCTCAACTCACCAGTTCAATACTTTTATTTCTATATTTTAGTGAGCTAACAATTTTCTAAGTGGGATGTTTATTTTTTAGAAGGTCATTTTTTTAGTGTCTAAGGCATCCAACAAAATCTAACAAGCGCATTGGGAAGAAATTAAATATCACAACTCATACAACTAGTGAGAAAACCAAAATGAATACACAAAATTAAAAGAAAAAATGATCATATTGTAGGGAATTAGATCTACAAACCCATTTGGTTCCTTGAATATGGTGTCATAAGTTGCATGTGCCCAGCCTCTAGCAGTATCCATGAGTTTCTTGTCTCAATAAATTTTTTCATAGCAAATTGTTAGATGTACTAACCAAATGAACCGTGATTCACAATATTCTTTGCACTATCACCATTACATGGATGTGAGTTAGAAATGAAAAGGCAAGGATGGCTCTAGTGAGGGGAATTTCATGGATTCCCCGCACCCTATGCCGTGAGGTCTTTCTATAGAGTCTATCATCATTATTGTTTAAAAAAACCCTATAATAATTATATATTTACCTCATCATCCAAGAACCTTATGTTTGAT
The DNA here is from genome assembly GCA_024174645.1 of Lemna minuta. Lineage (NCBI taxonomy): Eukaryota > Viridiplantae > Streptophyta > Magnoliopsida > Alismatales > Araceae > Lemna > Lemna minuta. The sequence continues at coordinate 4,226,614 of CM044110.1, read as the reverse complement.
ACGGGATCTCCAAAATGTCATAGATTGGATACGACATGAAGTCCTCGAAGGTGATTGAGTGGTGAAGATGGGATCATCTGCCCTCGGTATATGACGAGATCAACTCAAGGAATGAGATACGGTTAAATCCTTGGCCAAGGTAGTGGAACTATTAGAGAAGTTGTTCTCAATGATTTCCTACTCGCATCAGTACTAAATTGAGTGAACGATTAGGGTTTGAAAATTAAAAATACCCTAAGTCATTCATGAGTCTCGTGTGGATGAAGAATTATACGTACAAGGTAACTAACGAGACGGGACCGCGAGGTCGTCAATTTCACATGGTCTTGCATCAAAAAAATTCCAAACTTACCAATTTGATGAAAATGATTCAAATTGAGGGGTACACTGGTAAACAAGGGTCGAATCCACAGGGAAATACATAAATTCTTGATGTTTTCTTCAAAATTGATCAAATCGGATGATAAATCGATGGTAGAAATTAGGGAAAATGGTGTATTATGAAAGATAACTTCAAATTGATTCCACAGAATCAAGAATCGTCAAAATTGATCTTGATTTCGCAGAGAAATTGAAGATTGAAGTGGGAGGAAATTTTCGGATGAGAAAATCACAAATTTAAAGAAATTTAAACGAAATTAAACCTTAGATCCTAATCTAAATTGAAATTAAACATAATAGGAAGGTAGATTATGAAAAACCGCTTCCACTAATCCCAAATAGCGATCAAATTGACGCGATTAAACCTCTTAATCGTCGAAAACACCAAGAACGCGATATGGAGATTCAAGCGCCGATTTCTCCTAATCTACTCAACCAAATCTCGAGTTCTTGCACTCCGTAGATGCAGAAATGAGAGTAGAAGAAGCTAGAATCGAGAGATTTGAGAGGGGAGGTGTCTAAATAGATCAATTTCCTTCATTTCCAACTCGAATGCTTAGAAAGTTCAAAGAACATCTCTATTTATACACTATTTGGGCGTAACCGTCCGATCGAAACGATCGACGGTTACGATGGAATGGTCCATTGTGGACCGTTTCAATTAAGTCGCAACCGTCCGATCTTAATGGACGGTCCAGATGAAGCTTGATGAGATGCGTTATAAAACGCATGAGTTTTCGCCCCTCCGGATGTGTAGCGAGCGATTTAATCAGGACCGTTATAATCCCCTTAAATAGCCACGTGCGTGATCGGGATGCGATAGACCGCGGGTGCACTCGATCATCGCGCTTCGATCGTGATCCAACGCCTTGCTTTTAGCCACATTACCTACATAAAAATAAACTCCGTGGGACTTTGGTGGCGTACGACCCACGTCGCCACCAAGGCATGACACTACGGCGCCGGAGGAGCCGACACCCACGCGCGTCCAGCCCCCTCGACAGGCGAAGACGAAGGATGCCGACTTTCACTACACTAAGTGAGGACTTCATCTCGCCACCACAGACTTCATCAGGCTCGCGCGCGCGGGGACTTATCGTTCTACCCTTTCCTTTATTTCGCACTTTTGTAGCCCGCACGTGTTTAAGCGGGCCTTTGCATATCTTCTTCTCTCTCTTTTAGGCCTTGGGGGTGGGTTCCCTTCGTTTCGGGACCCTAGCCTAAGGCCCTTTCCCTTTGTGAACCTTATTTCCTTTCTATGAGCATGGGTGTGGGTTGTGGGCATCAAGTGGGCCCTTTCCTCTCTTGGCCCACCATGGGCTCTATAAGAGGGGAAGGGACCCCCCCACAAACCCTAGCCGTCATTTGAGAAAAGAAGAGTTTTCCTCTCGAGTGGCTGCTCAAGGAAGGTTAGGGAAGGAGTCCTACCGCCGACGCTGCCGCCGCCGCCGCCGCACACGATCGTGCCGCCGCCACTCCGCCGCCACTCCTTGCCCTAGCCCCGGGTTCGCTCCACGCCGCCGCCACCGCCGCCGCTCCAAGCTGCCGTCGCCGCCGCCGCAGTGATCCGCCGCCGCCGCCGCGCGCCCAGCCGCGCGCAGCCGCCACCGCCGTCCCGAGGTCGCTGCCGCCACCGCCGCCATCGCCGCGCGCTGGACCACCATCCGCCCTTCGCCACCGCCCAGCCGCCGCCGTGGCCGATTCCGGCCGCCGTCGCTGCCGACTCGGAGCCGCCGCTGCCGCTCCGCTCGGCCCGTGCTCCCGTCGCTGCCACCGCCGCCCGAACCGCAGGTCGCCGCCAGAGCGCGAACCAGCTGCATCCGCCCTCCGGCGCTCCCAGTACCGCCGCCCGTCCCGCTGTGACTCAGGTTCCCCCTTTGCCGCCCGGTCGCCCCAACCGCCGCCGCCCCTCCGAGCCGGGTCGCTGCGTCGCGCCGAGCCACGAACCGCCGCCGCCGCGACACTGCCGCACTCGGTCCAGCCGCCTCCTCCTCAACCCGCCCGCTGCCGTGTTCGACCGAACCCGGCCCGAACGCCTCGCCCGCGCCCTGCTGCGCCCTGCCGCCCCGCGTCCCGCCGCGTCCGACCTTGACATCTCCGCCATCGCCCCGCCCTGCTATTTCCGCTTCTCCCCCGCCGCCGACTCGTCGCGGCTCGCTCTGCTCGCCGCGAATCTCCCTCACCTCCGACCAGTGCCGACCGTCCATCCGTGCTACCCCGCCGACTCGCCTCAGCGTCCGTTGCCGTTGCCGCGCTTGACGACCTCCCCCGCCCTGACCGACCGGGCTCGCGCCCCGCAGGTTAGGCACACATCCCCTCCCCCTTGATTTTGAGGCGCAATATCTCCTTCAGTACTTTCCGCACTTGTCTCTACCGTCATCGGGCCTAGTTAGGTTGGTGAGTTTCGATTACGGGATTGGGATCGTGGATCCGGCCGCCGGGTTGACGATCGAGCTCCCACCGACAACTCGAGGTCGCTCTCTCCCCTGCATCGACGAGCCCGGGAGGACTCCCGACTCATCCTACTCGGAGCATCCCAGGAACTCAGTGACGACGTGCCGGGAAGGTTGACTGCTTGAGTAGAACGTCTAGCCACCATCACGTCATTTAGACACCGTAGACCACCCCTTCCCTAGTTCCCCATTAGTAATCTCAACGTCTGGCCGAGCTCATCCCTCGGTCCTGCATCAAACTTAGTCCCACACGGAGAAAATTAAAAGAAGGAATCGGGTTTATATTCTGCGACAGTTTAGAGGTTTAATAATTCTCTTCCGATAATCGGAATACTATATGTACTATAACCACTATATATGTAAATATAAATAATGTGTCACTTTGCCGCGTAGGCGCCGCATGGGCCCGCGTGGCGCTGCCACATGGCCTTGCGTGCCACGTCGCATCCACGTGAGTCCCGCTCGAAATAAAAACCCTTTTTTGCATTTATTTAATTCATTTTTAACATGAAAAATCAAAATTAATTCAGAAAAAATCTGGAAAAAATCCCTAAAAATAGAAAATTCATAACTTTTAATACATAACTCCAATTTAATCCAAATTTCTTTCATTTGATCTGAAATTTAATTATCTATCATTCTAAAAAAAATTGATAAATAATGAGAGTTTTAATTTCCATTTCAAAAATACATTTATTTTTTTTAAGGATTTTAACTTAAGAAATATAAATAAATGTTTATAAAATGTTTTGCTCTCATTATTCTAACTTTAAAAACCTCTATAATCTCAAGTAAAGATGGTTTATTAATTCATTTATTTTTAACTTATCATATTTAACCCTAATTTAAAGTATTTTTTAATTATCATGACTTTTTCATAGAATAATAGAAAAATACACATAAGTATGATAACATGCATGGAAATGAAGTCATTTATGCCTTAATAAGCATCAATAATCATGTTTTATTATGTTAATTTAGCATGTTATCAGTGACTGATAACATGCAATTTCATGCATTTTATGCATTTATTCTTTGAAATATAATCATAAATGCATGTTATCATGATTTAAAATGATTAAATTAATAATTTCTATGTTTTTAAGGATATTCTTGATTTTTCATAATTTAGTAGCATTTTATGAGCATTTAATGATTTTGATTTATCAAGAATATAATTTTCTTTAACTATAAAACGAAATTTCTCTTTATTTCTCTCTCTCTCTCTCTCCGTCTCTCTCTCTCGACGGAGAATTTCCGTCGTCGCGAGGAGAACTTCTCCCTCGCTCTCTCTCTCGCGACGGAATTTCCGTCGCGAGGAGAGGCGAGATGAAGAGAAATTCTTCTTCTCCCTCTTTTCCTCTCCTTCCCCTCTCTCCCGCACGCGCGCGTGCGTGCGTAAGGGGAGGGGGAGATTCCTATCTCTTCCCCCCTTTCTCTCATTCTCCCATTCTTTCTTTCTCTCCTTCTTCCGATCTCTTTCTCTCTCCATTTCTCTATCTTCCGCGTTCTTTTCTCTCCCTCTCTCTTCGCGACGTACGTCGCAAGGAGAGGCGGAGGAGTTCTCCACTTCTCCTCCTCTTCCTCTCTTCTTCCTCCCTAACTCTTTCCTTCTCTCCCTCGCGCGTGCGTGCGCACGTAAGGGGGAGATTTCTTTTCTCCCTCTTCTCCCTCTCTCGCGACGGAAATAATTTCCGTCGCGCGAGAGGAGTTCCCTCTTTCTCTCTCTCCCGCGCCACTCCTCTCCTCTCTCCGGCGCTCTATTTCTCTTCTCTATTTCCTCTCTTCCCTCTTTCTCTCTCTCCCCGTCTCTCTCTCGCAACGGAGAATTTCCATCACGAGGAGAACTTCCGTCGCGAGGAGAGATTCGTCTCTCTCTCGCTCTCCCATTCTCCCTCTCTCCCACGTTCTCCCTCCTTCTCTCTTCTTTCCTCTCTCTTCCTTCCCTTCTTTCTTCTCCCGCTCTTTCTCCACTTCTCGTTTCCTCTCTCGCGTTCTCCTTCTCTCTCTCTCTCCCCTTCCCTCTCTCTTTCGCGCGCGGGGGAATCCTTCTCTCGCGACGGAAGTTTCCGTCGCGAGGAGAATCCCCTCCTCTCTTTCTTTTCTACTTTCTTTCTTTTCTTCTTCCTTCTTTTCTTCTTCCTTCTTTTCTTCTATCTTCCTCCTCTCCTCTCTCGCGACAGAAAGATTTTCCGTCGCGAGAAGATCTTCTCCTCCTCTTCTTTCTTCTTCTCTCTTCCTCTCTCCCGCGTTCTCTCCTTCTCTCTCCCTCTCTCCTCGTCTTTCCTCTTTCTCGAGCGGTCTCTCTCTTCCCCTCGCTCTCTCTCTCGCGACGGAAATTCCGTCGCAAGGAGAGACAGGAAGAAAAGCTCTCTCTCTCTCTCTCTCTCTCGCGACGGAAAAAAATTCCGTCGCAGAGAAGAGTGAGGAGAGACCCTCTCTCCCCTTTCTTCTCTCACGCACTCTCCTCTCTCCCTACTTCCCTCTCTTCACTATCTCTCTCTCTCTCCCCCCTCTCCTCTCTCCTCTTCTGCCCTTTCTCTCTCTTTGCAGGTTTGCAGGTCTGACTCGCGCGTTTGACCAGACGGGAGCGGTTTAACCGGGATACTTAAAGAGAGAGGACATCAGATCAACGGCCAGAAATGCTCCAGACTAAAATCGTAATATCTCACGATACTGATGGAGTAACGGGCTGAAATTTTGTGGGCATTATTTTCATTTCAAGCTCCACGAATCTGCTGGGGCTGATTTAAGTTTTGAGACGAAAAAGATTAGGGTTATGAATGTTTTGTTGTATGCTTCTAGCATTGGCTAGCCAGAAGGAAAGAAAACAACGATTAATCATTCATCATGTGTTGAACATCATTCTCAGTGAGTTTCTTCCCTCTTCTGTTCATCCTTTGTGTTGGATGCAAGACGTCGAGTCCGGGCGAAATATATAGCTCTCGAAGGTATGTTTTGATTAGGGAGCATCACTGGATCGTATTTTCATCATGAAGCTTTAGATTAGGATCGTTTTCTATCCATTTCTTCCATTTTCCTCATCTGTTCATCCACATTTCCACATTTACAAACCCTAAAAATGACATTTCCACCATCGATCAAGGGTTTTCAATCTTCGCAAGGAGTTTGGAAGCACTTGTTCGGTTCATTTCATCTCTGTGCTCATTTTCTTCCCTTCACCGTCCATTTTCGCTTTCTAAATCTTAAAATACCAAAAATAATCTTCTGATTTCAATGTCTTAACCTTCCTCTCTGTGGATTCGACCTCAACTTGCTACTGTTCTAATTTAAAAATCAGATTTGAAGAGTTGAGTATAAATTTTATTTGATACGTAAAAGCGCGCATTCAACGACCGCATTTTTACGCGTATCAGTAACCAATGACGACAGGGTTCCATGAAAGAGTTCTAATATACTCTATATCTCTTAGAACACGTGGTGTAGCTTGGCACCTACCGAGCTGGCGACTCAACCTATCGATTGGGTTAAATCGGGTATTAGTCAATTAACCTATATGTTGATATAGTTAATTGATAAGGAGGACCAATAAGTGTTATTGGGTTGATAGAGTGATTAACTGGTGAGATATATGGACATAGAGGGTTGCACACATAAGGTCAATGGATGTCGGTGGATATAAACATAATAATAAGGGTTTTTATGAAAATTTTACATTCCTCAAGTCTTTAAATAAGGGGAGAACGACCATAATAGTGGTGCCCATGCAAGCCTAGTGGAACTTCTCCTCTCTCTTCTCTTCCTCTCGTGGTGAGGAGTGTTCAAGAAGAGATCTGATCGTCCGGAGACTGCGTGGATATCGCTAGAGGCCAGATGCTTGAATGGTTGAAGAACTCTTTCAAATGATCCTTGTAAGTATGAATTTTATTCTATACTAGATGATAGGATCACCTAGAATGGATAATGAGATCATCTATTCTTGGTGCTTCAACTTTGTTGAATGTTTTGATTCAACATCTTCCGTTGCAATCATTATTTTTGTCGAAGACTTGGAGAGCTTTTTGAGCCTCAGATCCCAGCAAGATAGCATATGGTTGATACTAATTAGGCATTTTACACACTCTCTCCTCCATCTAGTGTACTGATAACATGCTAATTAGACATGATAATACATGATTATTGATGCATATTAAGGCATAAAAGATTTCATTCGTATGCATGTTATCATATTTATGAGGATTTATCTATCATTCTATGAAAAAGTCATTATAATCTCAAAATAATTTAATTTAGGGTTAATTATTATGAATTAAAGATAAATTATTTTATAACCCATCTTCATTTGAGATTATAAGTAGTTTTTAATGTTTTATAATAAGAGAAATCATTTTTATAAACATTTATTTAATTTTCTAAAGTTATAATCTTAAAGGAATGAATGTATTTTTGAAATAGAAATTAAATCTCTTGTTATTTATTAAATTTGACTTTTTAAAATAATAGATAATTAAATTTCTGATCAAATGAAAGAAATTTGGATTACTATAGAGTTATATTTTGAAAGTTATGAATTTTCTAATTTTTAGGGATTTTTCCAGAATTTTTCTGAATTTTTGATGAATTTCTAAGGATTTTTTGGAATTAAAAATTGATTTTTCTAATTTAAAATCAAATTTTCATATTATTTAAAGTACACAGGTGGCGTGGCGCAATCTGGAGCGTCCGATCGAATCGCGATCGATGATCAAGAGCGTGATGCGACGTGGCACATCGTGGAGCGTCTGATCGCGCGTGAAATCTCAACTATTGATCTTCACTTAATCGATGGGGACGCGTGGCGAAATTGGGTTCACCGGATTGTATTTAATCTCAGCCATCGATCGCGAAGAGTTACAACGGTTGAGATTAAATCACAGAAAATACATCTGATGCGTCCGATTACGATCCAACGATAGGTGTTTCGATGCATTTTATAACGTATAGTGACGTGGCTTCATCTCGAGTGTCCAATTGCGATCCAACGGCCACGACTGAACGGTAACGATTTGCGATCACGCATTTTTTCAGAACCGATGGTTATGCCCAAATCTTATGTAAATTGAGATGTTCCTCATATTTGTAAAGCATTTGAGAGCAATTTTGATGTAGGATATTTTAGAAAATGATGATAAGTATAAGCAGATGGATTAAATAAGAAGAGGTGAGTGATAATGAATAGTGATGATATAAAGATGGGTGAGATAAGATAATATTAATTAAATATAAATGTGTATCTAAATCCTACAATAAGAAAGAGGACCTATGAATGATACCACAAGGGAATACTTACTTATAATGGTGAATAATTAATGTATGATAGTTTTGAAAATAAGAGATTAGTGTAATGGAGAATATGAAGGATGCATTGAATAAGATGGAGAAGACATATGTTTTAGTTTTATTTAACGAGTATGGATAATTAGTATATTAATTCTATAATGTAAGAGGATAGAAGTTAGGTATTGTGATGAATTGGTGAATTAATTCAGTGAATACACGAGGGATAATAATTTAGCTAGATGGATATGAGATTAAGATGATGAATGTGAATGCGATGAGGGGAGATTGGATGGAATGGTGATACAGTTCATTAAATGAGAGGAGAATAATGTAGAGAGTAATTAGGATGGATAGAAATAAGATTGGGAATTATCTAATGTAGGATAATTTTCGGATAATAGTTATAATAGAGAATAGATAGGATGGAAGATTCTAAGTTGGACTTACGGATCTAATAGAGAACTATTAAACACAGTAAGATAAGAGAATGATTACCTTGAAGTGGACGTGAAATGAGGCTTTTGAGATTCACCAAATGCTCCAGGTTATCCTCAAAATGTTTCAGACTTGAAGTGGATGAAAGTGGAAAGCAGTGGAGGGAGAAAAGAGAAGGAGATAGCACTCAGGAGATAGGATATGGGGAGAAGACGGGATTCACAAGAACACTGTACGTATTCGTAAAGAAAGAATTCATTCAAAAACAACTGTTGATTGTTTTATATCCGTACTTTTTTTTAAAGGAGGAAGAGGCGAGAAGTAGAAGTGACAAGACGCGTCGTGTTAGTTTTCGTTATTTGCAAACGGTTACTGCATGTGTCAGGAAGTCCTTCTTGTACTTTCAAGGTTCCCCCTGTTACGCGCCAAATGAGGAATATGCCTCTGCTGTCTCGTGGTGATATCGGTAGTTATTGGAACGTCATGATGCATGCGAGGTCTGATCGAGGCCTAAGGTATCCCGATACTTCTTCCTTCGTCGGAGTGTCCGATTGATTATAATTTTGATGTCGTTTCAATATCACGTGGTCGATGGGGTCGACTCGCCTTTCAAGTCGTTGCGAGTCCTTTGCTCGGTCGGCTGGTGACGTGGAGAGAAGGTAAGCATTTTCATTCTCACATTGCGGAACTATCGTGGGTAGCAATCAGTTCGACTGGGAGTCAACAGTGGGAACCGTGGAGATGTTGTTCTCGCAGTTAAGATTTGTCGGTGTTAGAAGCTTTCTTTAAGCTTCTTCTTATTTGGTTGTAGATATCTCTATTGCTCGTATGATGGCAAGGCGATAGATGTTCGTCTGCTTCTTCAGCCGGGGAGAGGTTGCTCAAGGAAAGAAGGTGAGGATCTATCCTCGTGGATGTCATCCTTAGTGGTAGTCTACTGTCTTCTGATATGATATTTAGCTTATGTTGAAGTCTTGACAATAATTTCGTGGAGGTCTTCATGTCTCTTTGACGCTCTCATGACGAAGAGAATGGGACGTGAAGTTAATTGATCGGGTGCTGATCTTGGAGGTGTGGCAGTTAAGAGGATTGTCCTTTAGTAAATATCAGACTGATTTGTCCTTCTCTTTATTAACCGTAGAAGCTTTGTTTAAATGGGAAATAATCTTCTTTGTTGGTTCTGAGATGGTCTTGGAGGTCTTGATCGATTAGGAGGACGGTTCTTGGACATATATTAGATTAAGTGTCATCTTTGCCTTTAACCGGGAAGGTATTATTCAACTGGGAGATGGTGAGGACTTCTCTTTGTGACTGTCTTCCCCAATAATAGCCTTTTTTTTTACTGGATATCAACATATTAGTGCTCTTCATGACTTTAGAAACCGTGGAGTTCTTGATGTGGTCATTTTCATATTCACTCGAGTGAATTGTGAGCTTGATAATACTTGTTGATGAGGCTTCTTTATACTCTTCATATAAGCTTTGATAAGTCTTGAATTCAATCTTTATTTCCATGGGCTTTGACTTGAGTTGCCACCGAAGATAGCTTCTCCCAATAGTAATAATAATTAGATCTCTCCTAAATTCTAACTATAGGTGGTATTCAAAGAGAGAAGGGAATGAAATAACAAAGAGGTTCCTACTGATTTTTCTTCTTGAGATCAGTAATTTGTACAAGGTACCTATGATATAGTGGATATGGTTTGGATAATTAGGAACCTATATCAAAGTAAGAGGTGGTTGACTTGGTCAATTCAAAGAATTCTAAGTATCTAAGGATAAAAATTTAATTTCTTTTGACCAAGTCAATCTTTGGATCAGCATGCAAATGGAGGAGGAGGGAAGGCAATTCCCTTTTGATCTACACTCTCTTTCAATGTTTTAGAGAGGCTTTCTTCATTCATTTCATGAATGAATAATTTCTCAAATTGTTGAGTAAGGAGGAGTAAGTATTTTGTTGCTGTTGAGAATGATTTCTCTTCCTTTGTGAATACCTAGGTTCACTTGGAACCCTTGTGTTCATGTGATGAGATAATTCTCCATCAAATGCAATCAAATTGAACTATTTAGAAACCAAATCTCTTGAATCTCTTGATCCCAATCGCTTCTAGACTCATTTCCACATCCGAAGAGTGCTTAAGCTCAAGATTTTGACGATTGATAAGGAAGAAATCAACGCTTGAACTCCACGATCGCGATTTTCGGATTTTTTATGAATGGCCTTGATTACGGTGATTAATTGGATCAATTTGATTGCAATTGTGGGTTAATGATCACGGTTTATCTTAATCTATCTTTGTCAAGTGTTTAATTTCATTTTAGAATCGTTAATTTCCTTAACTTCAGTCTTCATTTTGTCAATTTTGCGATTTTACGTTTCGGAAATTTCATCCCACTTCAATCTTCAATTTCTCCGCGAAATCAAAGTCAAATTCATTGATTTTTGATTTCATAGATTCGTCTTCAAGTCCTCTTTCATAAAATATAATTTTCCCCAATTTCTATCATCAATTCATCATCCGATTTGATCAAATTTGAAGAGATAAGTAGAAATTTCCCTAATTCCTTGTGGATTCGACCCATATTTACAATTATACCCCTCAATTCGAGTTATTTTCATTAAATTGGTAAGTTTGGACTTCATTTTGACACGAGACCGTTTGTTTTCAGCGACCTCGTGGTCTCCTTCCATCATGTACCATGTGGTGCATTACTATGGGTTCCCTATCTGATCAACGTGATCCAATGACTTGATGACCTTGCTACCTATATTGTGATGATTAAAATGTCCCAGCTCTTTCAACCATAAAAAGAAATCTAATGGATGAGATGTGGGGCCTATTTTGGAACTTCTCTCTCCTCCATCTGACATGCCATTTGGTGCAATGAAGGTCCTCTTGAGTTTAATCAAGGTTTATCTAATAGTCCCAACTTTGTTGGATCTTGATGATGAGATCTAATAATTCAAATTTTCTCTCCTCTCCATAAAAGAGGGTGATGACGAGACTAAATCGTATGGTCGTTGAATACACACGACTCAGTGTCAAAATAAAGTTCCAAACTTACCAATTTATGATTAATCAAAGTAATTAATTAGTATAATGGTAATTAAGGGTCGAATCCACGGAGAATTAGGGAAATTTGAGAGATATCTTTGAAATTCGGTCAAATCGGATGATGAATTGAGATTAGATATTGGGCGTTTTAGTATATTAAGAAAGATAACTCAAAATCGAATCCACAGAATAAAAAATCAGGTGATTTGGATAAGAATTCGAAGAGAAATCGAAGTTTGAAGTTTAGAGAGAAATTCGTATCGAAAAACGATTTAAAACCGAAAATTAAACTAAATAAAACTAAATCTATGATTCTAAAATGAAAATTAACGTTAAATGATGAAAGATTAAGATGAAATCAACCAATCTAACCCAAATTAACCTTCGAAATGATCCAATTAATCGCCGGATTCATGGCTTTTCATTCCGAAATTCCGAAGATGAATATTGATGTTCAAGACTTGATCTCTCCCTCCTCTCTCGACAGAAATTGAAATTAATGCACTTAAATGGAGCGGAAATGAGTTACGATCATACAGGAACAAACGGCGCGCGAAATGCTTCTCTAAACATGGAGAATTTGGCAAAATATCGCGAACCTGTTCTTCGTCGCGAAGAACGGTACTTAAAAGAAACGAAAACGATTGTCAGTCGTCCGATGAAGCGTTGATCGCGATTAACGACCGTGATCGCGCGTCATTTTGGATGAATCGTCGCTTCATCTCATTCGTCAGATCTTCATCGTGAGGCTAAGATTTGATCGGAGATTAGTCTGATGCGAACAATCTGAATCGTCATAACTACGATCGGACGGTCTTGATTAATTCACTTAAGTGAATAAATAGCCACGTGTTGAATTTCCGATCGCGTGGACCGCGTGTCTACGTGATCTACGTGCGCGATTTATCACGCCATTCATCCGACGCTCCCGATTGCGCCACGCGTCCTGAGAACAAAATAAACATTTGAATTAGTCCCACACGGAGAATAGTTCTAAGATTTCTTAGTATATAAAGTATAGCGATTATGTGCTATTAATCATTTATCCCCTTATACACGGGGGACCCCTATACATTATATTAATATGGATGTATAATATATAAGATGACGCGTGTACGCGACATCTATGCCACGCATGCAGGCGCGCGTGTCTATGTGGCAGAGCCACGTGGCCTTGCGCGCCACGTCGCGTCCACGTGGGCCCGCGCGCTAAAACCAATTTTTTAATTTTTTAATTATTTTAAATCATTTAAAAATCGAAAATAAATCAAATTAAACGCAGAAAAATTCCAGAAAAATTCTATAAATTTGTAAAAATCATAACTTTCAAATTATAACTCCAAATTAAGTCAAATTTGTTTTGTTGGATTCAGAATTGAATAATATATCATTATAAAAAGTCAAATTATTACAATATTAAGATAATTAATTTATATTAATTTTATACATTTATGTATTATATAAAATAAATTCATATAAATACATAAATGTTAGTAAATGTCTTTTCTCTCATATTTTCACTCTTAAAACATGATTATGATCATAAATATAATTAGGATTAAAGATTGAAATGTTTAATTATGCATAATAACCCATAAATTGATGTATTTTAAGATCATAACATGAATTTGCACAAAATGATAGAAATATGCTAAAAAGATGATAACATGCATAGATTTATGATGATTAATGCATTAATTTGCATTAATATCTATGTAATTACATGCATAAATAGCATGTTATCAGGTGACACAGCCAAATCATAGTCTTCGTAACCCCTTAAAGGGACAATCAAATGGCTACAACTCGAGGGATCGTCCTTCATTCGTTTTGTTGTTTCTATCTACATTTTTTTGCCTTAGAAGTTGATTATAGTGACATGAAACAAAAAATTGATAATTCTAGATTAAGCGATGATCATTTATGAGTAATTTGATAGGATTTATTTCTCAATGGGCTCTCAAAATATTTATCAAAACAGCAAGCACAGTGGAAGACATTGGATCAAACTTCAAAACATCATGAGGCCAAGAATCGATGATCCTATAATCTAGTATAGATCAAAATCCTTAGTTATAGAGTTCATTGAAAGGGTTCTTCTGTCCTCATGCACTCATATTTTTCTGTCCTCTTCTGTCCTCTTCTGTCCTCATATTTTTTTATAAAATATTTAATCATTTTTAAACAATATTAAACATGCACTCATAAACATTTTTGTGTAAATGAATGCATTTTAAAATATAATGTTCATTTAATGTCTCAAAAAATTATTTACTTGATAAATCAATGTCATAAAATTCTCATAAAATGTATCAAATCATGAAAAACCAAGAATCTGCTTTTATATCATTTTAAACCATGATAATATGTATTTATGATCATATTTATAAGAATAAATACATAAAATGCGTGATATCAATGCATATAATTGCATATTATTAGATCTATTCCTTGATAGGCTCTCAAAATATTGATCAAAACATCAAGCACAAAGGAATACAGTAGATCAAACATCAAAATATCAAGGCACCAAGCACCAATGATCTATCATCTAGTATAGATCAAAATCTATACTTGTAGGGTTCATTGAAGGGATCCTTGAAGCTGTTGAAGTATCTTTCATCTAGCAAAGATATCGATCACTAGACGGTTGGATTTCCTCTTCAATGCTCTTCACCAAGAGAGAAAGAGAAGAAAGGAGAAATTTTCCCAAGAGGTTTACATGGGAATCTTGAGTCATGGTTGTTCTTTCCTTATTTATAAATATTTGGTATGTGAACTTTAAAAAAAATCTCATAATTATGTCTATATCCAAAACATCCATAAATGATAACATACAATTTCATACATTTTATGTATTTTTTATTAAAAATATAATCATAAATGCATGTTATCATGATTCAAAATAATTTAAATAATAATTTATATTTTTTAACATATATTCTTGAATTTTCATAAATTAATAACATTTTATGAGAATTTAATGACAGTTGATTTATCAAGAATATAAGTTTTTTATATATCAAATGAATTGACATTTTTCTGGAAGTTTTTAGAATTTTAAAAGAATTTTTAGAAATTAAAATTATGAAATTTCGCTTTTTACATAAAAGGAAATATATATATATATATATATATTAAATAAAAGAGGTGAGAGAGAGACGGTCTCTCTCTCCCCCGCTTGCTCTCCCGCGATCTCTCTCTCTCTCTCTCTCTCTCCCGCTTCTTCTTCCTCCTCTCCCCATGCACGTCTACACACGTAAGGGAGAACTTCTTCTTCCTCTTCTCCCCACGCATGCATGTGTAAGGGGGGGGGAGGAAGCCCTCTTCTGCCTTCTTTTCCTCCTTTCTTTTCTTCTCTCTCCTCCTTTTTCTTTGGCACGCTACATAAATTTTTGTCGGGCATAAGCTCTTCTGTGCCTTTCTTCCTTGCGCAAGAGGGAGAAACCTCTTCTCCCTCTCTCACGACATCTTCCCTCTCTTTCTCTTCTTCCGCCACTTCCACCTTCTGCCCAGCTTCCTCTCTTCCTTCGTTCTTCCATTCTCCACCTCCTCCCCTCTCCGTCTCACCATCTCTTGCATGACATAAATGATTTTCATCATGCACGCATCTTCCCCTCTTCCTCTCTCTTGCGCAAATGCATATGTGCCTAAGGGGTAGGAGGAAATTCTTCCCCTCTCACTTCTCTCTACTCCTACTTTCTCTCTCTCTGCACCTCCTCCTCTAGCTCTTTATCTCTCTTCTATGTCTCCCTCCTCCACTTCCTCTCATGCCTCTCTCTTCTGCACCTCTTTCGCATGCAGGCACGCGAGAGAGAGAAATCTATTCTCCCCCACTCCCTCTCTCTTCTCACTCTTCCATAATTTTATACATCGCCACATCTTCCTCATCCTTGCTTCTCGCCATCGAAGGAGAGAGGAGAGAGGAGAGAGGAGAGGGGGGAGAGGAGAAGACAGAGAAACTAATAAAATTTTAGTTTCTTTGTCTTTCAGAAAAGTTTGATTGGCTTGGAGCGGGTTGACCTGCGTGATTTGAGGAGAGAGAGAATTAAATCAATGATCCAGATTGTTCTAAATTAAAATCTTGATATCCAACGATCTTGATGGAGTTAGGGGCTGAAATTTCATGGGCACAATCATTATTTCAAGCTCTACAGATCTATTGGGGCTGATTTTAAATATGGGATGAAAAGGTTAAGGTTCTTAATATTTTCATTTTGTGCCTTTACATTAGCTGTCTAGAAGGAAAGAAGGCATCAATTGATCATTCTTCATGTATGGAACATCATTTTTAGTTTCTTCTCTTTTCTTTTCATTCTTCATGTTGGATGCAAGACGCTAAGTCTAGGAAAAATTTATGGGCTCTTGAAAGTATGTTTTGATTAGAGAGCATCGCTAGAGTGTATTTTCATCATGAATCCTTAGATTAGAATCATTTTATATCAATCTTTTCTATTTTCTCATATTATTATTCATATTTTCACATTTACAAACTCTGAAAATCACTTGATGTAGGATATTTTGGGAAGATGATGAATATGAAGATATAATGGAAAATGAGTGATTTATAAAATGAATATTTATTGATAATAATTGGAGAAATAATCCTACAGATGAATGAAGGACCTATGAATGATATCAAGTAGGAATGAATGTAATATTTAGGAAATAAATCGTGGGATGATATCAGATTGAGAATATAAGGAATTAAACTAAATATGATTGAATATATGAGGTAGGGGAGTGAGAATAATGAGGATAGTGATGATTAGGTAGTGAAATAAATGAAAAGAGAATAAATAATATGAAATAGCTAATATAGAATGGTTAATATTGAGTAATGATTATAGAAGATATGATATAAAATAGAAGATATAGAATAGATGAAATAAGAATAGATGAGCTAGTGGTGACGATAGTGAATAAGAGAGTGAATCTGATGAGAAGAGAGTGGGATAGGATGGGTTTTTGGTTGACGAGATGAGGATGGTAAAAATTGTGGAAATGACAGAAGAGAGGTATGGATTAAAAGTGTATTATTTATAATATTCGGTTATTATAAAGATAAGAGACGGGAATATTTAATGGAGTTCTCGGAAAACAGTCGCATGACAGAGAATAGATAGAAGGTTTGTCGGTCGACGTTGGACCTACGGACTATGATAGGAGAACTATTAAACCTCGTGAAGGGAAGAGGAGGATGATTACTTGATCGGGATGAGAAGACGATTTTTCCGGATTACACCCACTGACTCAGAAGATCCTCAATAGGCTTCGGATGTGAGGGATGAAAGAGGACAGAACGGGAGGGAGAAAAGATTAGGAAGATAGAATCTCGGAGAAGAGGATGCGGGAGATGCACGGGAAAGCAGGGAACACACTAATTTTCCGAAAGGAAAAGATTTCATTCAATAACAACTGCCTTCTTTCCTTTACAACTTTCCATTTTATAGAATTAGAGAGAAGAAGTTACGATGGAGCGATGTATTGTGGGTTTTGTAATAACCGTCCTTGTGGCTTGTAACTCGTTTGATCGCTTGCGCGCCCAATTTACCGTATCCATCAAACAAAATCGGCGACGTTGTTTACTATTGGTGGCCGCTTGGGTGATCCAGCTTCACGTTCATCGATCCTCACTTGGAATGATGATAGGAAGTCATATAGTTGACCGTAGAAAGAGCCGATGGTCACGCGTATGAAGAATAGTGCATAGCAGATTATTTCTTTGCGGTTTACTCCTTCAAAGTCGGTCCCATCTGATGACGTTCTTGTCGTCGGAATTGGTTGTTGATGTCGTGGAAAGCTTCTTGTATTCTCAGCGCGCTCACGACGTTCAATGGATGCCAGAGTGAGCTCGCCGATTCAGTAGTATGAAACATTCCGATGTCCTGTTGTCTTCTTACATGTCTCCAAGGCCAGTTGAAGAGAAGTCTGGGATGGTTGGCGAGGAAATGGAGGTAGGAGAGATTCTCTGGGTGAGATAAAAGGAAGCAAGGATGAACCGAGATAGTGTTGACAAGTCTTCCTTGTTGCAAGCTCTTTGAATGCTATCTTCTCCAGTACTCGTGTGACAATGATGAAATTCTTCTTTAAGTTGTCTTCAGGGAGACCTTGTCTCTTCTCTCTAAGTTTCCTATGTTCTGTATTAATAGATCCAGTTCGTCATGGTCTTCTGAAAGTTTGGAAGTCACACTTCATGTTCACGTGAAGTCCTTTAACAGTCTTGCCGTGGAGAGTTTCATATTAACTCATCCTCTTGTTGTGACTGATGGATGACGTGTGACTGGGATCTGCTTCATCTTGTGATGATCTAAAGAGGAGAAGTGTAAGCTTGATGTCAATATGATGACTTTCCTTTAGCTGATTTGTCACCCTCTTCATTAACCGTAGGTATTGCTTCAGATGGGAGGTAATGAGGAGACTGATCTTCTTTGTTGGAGCTTCCTTTATGCTGACTTTCATCATATAAGCCGTCTTAACTTTGTCTTGAAGACAAATTGCTTGATCTCCATAAGTGCTTGATCAGTGGAGGATCTTCATAAGTGCTTGATTAGTCTTGATTCTAGGTGCAATCATGCTTGACTTTGTCTTGAAGTAGACCCACAGCTAATAATATTATTTAGATCTCCTGTAATTCTATCTAAAGGTGGTTTTAAAATAGAGAAGGAAAATAACAAAGGGATTCCTATTTATTTTCTTGAGATCATTGATTTATACAAGGTACCTGTGATATAGTGGATGTGTTTTGGGAATTAAGGAACATATACCAAGGTAAAGGTGGTTGACTTGGTCCATTCAAGGAATTCTAAGTATCTATGGATAAGGGTTTAATTTCTTTTGACCAAGCTAATCTTTGGATCATTATATAAGTGGAGGAGGAGGGAAGATAATTCCCTTAGGATCTACACTCTCTTTAATGTTTTAGAGAGGTCTTCTTCATTTATTTAATGAATGGATAGTTTCTCAAATTGGTGAAAAAGGAGGAGGATAGTGTCTTGTTATTGTTGAGACTGAGATCTCTTCATTAAGTTATATCTAGGTTCACTTGGAACCCTTGTGTTCATGTTTTGAGTTAATTCTCCATCATCACTTTTCCACCATTGATCAAAGGTTTTTAATCTTTGAAAAGATTTTGGGAAGCATTTGATCAGCTCATTTCATTCTCATGGACATCTTCTTCTTTTCATCGATCATTTTCTCTTTCTTAATCTAAAAATATCAAAAAATTATCTCTTGATTTCAATATTTTAACCTTTCTCCTTGTGGATTCGACCTTGACTTGCCATTATTCTAAATTATTAATCCAAATTTGAAGATTTGAAGATATTTTTTTGATACATAAATTTGCGCATTCAACGACCGTCTTTTTACGCATATCAATAGATCGTACATGTGTGACCCTTTAAGTCCATATATCTTTCTATTTAATAATTCTAGACTTAACAAAAACTTATTTTTCAACCTCATTAATGATCTATATCAACATATAGATTAATTAATTAAGGATTGATTTAACTCAATCAATAGGTTGAGTTGTCAACTCATTGGGTGCCAAGTTACATCACATGCCCTAGGAGATATGGAGTATACTAGAACTCTCTCATGAAAGCAAATCATCATTGGTTACCATATACTTATAATTATTCCTTCGTGCAAAACTCATGAGTGATTTAGGGTATGGTGAATTTTTAAATCCTAATTGATAACATGCTATTTAGACATGATAATACATGATTATTGATGCATATTAAGGCATAAATGATTTCATTCCTATACATGTTATCATATTTATGAATATTTATCTATCATTCTTTGAAAATGTCATTATAATCTCAAAATACTTTAAATTAGGGTTAATTATGATGAATTAAAGATAAATAATTTTATAACCTATCGTTACTTGAGATTATAAATAGTTGTTAAAGTTAACTAATAAAAGTAATCAATTTTATAAGCATTTGCTTAATTTTCAAAAGTTAAAATCTCAAAGAAGTAAATATTTTTGAAAAATAAATTAAAAATGTTGTTATTTATTAATTTTGACTTTTTAGAATTCTAGATAATTAAATTTTTGATCAAATGAAAGAAATCTCGATTAATTTGGAGTTATATTTTAAAAGTTATAAATTTTCAAATTTTTAGCGATTTTTATGGAATTTTTCTAAAATTTTCTGAATTTTTAATAAATTTCTAAGGATTTTCCAGAATTAAAAATCAAATTTTCTAATTAAATATTAATTTTTTATATTAATTTAAGTGCGGGGGTGATGTGGCAGCTTGTGGGACGTTCGATCGCGCGAGTAATACGAGCTGTCGATCTTCACTTAAATACGGTGGACACATGGCTTAAATCCAGGGTTCACCGATCGATTTAATCGCGATCGTTGATCTCAAAGAGTTATAACAGTCAAGATTAAAACGGATGAAACGCATCGGGAGCGTCCGATCAAGATCAAACGGCGAGCGTTTCAAAGCATTTTATAACGCGCATCGATGTGGCATCATCTCACGCATCCGATCGCGATCGAACGACCGCGACTTAACGGTAATGGTTTGCATTGGACCGTTTCATCAGAGCCTTTGATCGTTTTGATCGGACGGTTATGCCAAATACCCTATAAATTAAAATGTTCTTCCGATTTGTAAAGCATTCGAGAGAAAATCAATCAAATTGATTTGTTTAGACACCAAATGTCTTGAATCTCTCAATCCTAACCTCTTCTAGACTCAATTCCGCGTCCACAGAGTGCTTAAGATCGAGATTTGGGCGAAAGACGAGGAAGAAATCGACGCCTGAACTCCACGATCGCGATTTTTCGGATTTTGATGAAAATCCTTGATTCTGGTGATTAATTGGGTTAATCCAATCGCAATTGTGGGTTAGTGGAAGCGATTTTGCCTAATTTATTGTCTATTTATGTTTAATTTCCGTTTAGATTATTAATTTCAAGTTAATTTTGTTTGATTTTCGTTAATTTTGTGATTTTATTTTTCGGAAATTTCATCCCACTTCGATCTTCAATTTCTTCGCGAAATCAAAGTCAAATTCGATGATTTTTTATTCTGTTGAATCGTATTCAAGTTCTCTTTCATAATGTACCATTTTCCTCAATTTCTATTATCAATTCATCGTCCAATTTGATCAAATTCAAAGAGATCTTCATAAATTTCCCAAATTTCCTGTGGATTCGACCCTTATTTACCATTCTACCCCTCAATTCAAGATATTTTCATCAAATCGGTAAGTTTAGACTTTATTTTGACTCTTGACCATTTGCAATTGATGACCTCGCGGTCTTGTTCCGTCACTAATAAGTTACTTAAGTTAGTATTGATGTGACTAGGAAATTATTAATAATAACCTCTATGATATTTCAATTACCTCGCCCAATGATTTAACTGCATCTTATTCTTTGAATCCAACTCCACAAATATCAAGGGCAAAAAATCTCATTTAAACCACACAATCATCTTTAAGGACTTCATGTTGTATCTAATCTTTGAAGTTTTGAAAATCTTGTGGTTGGGGATTCAAAATTTATAGTCAAAGCATGATCACTCATTCATAAGATGTCTTTGGCATCTCACATGTAAAGATCACTTATACAATTATAATATGAATCAACCTTATTGATAGTTATGTATAATACAATTTAGTGATTCCTATATATCAATTCAATTAACTATTTCTCCAAAAAGTATCCACTTTCTATGCTTGGTGTCTTTCACAAAGATGGTCATAGGATCAACGATACTCATCATATGAGTCGAATCATATAATATTATTCTTTAGAAATATTTTAATATATTTCTTGAATATCCCTTAAATAGTAATATTTAAAATATATATTTAAAGACTGATAACTTTCTCCCGCCAGATCTACCCCAACCTTTTAAAACCCCCAGATCTACCCCAACCTTTCAAAAAACTAGTCAGATCTAACCCACCTGCTGACATGGCAAAATCGGAGTCCATTGTGCATCGACGTGGAGTCCACCTGGCTGCTGACAGAGGCTGACGGGGACGGAAGCCACCTAGCCGCCACGTCAGAGGGAAGAAACTAAATCGCGGAGGAGAGAGAGCGGCGGAGGGGAAAGTGGCAGGGGAAAGTCAGCTGCTGGCAGTCTCCTTCCTGCTCTTCGCGGGAGAGAGAGAGTCCAGGCGGCGCAGCCGATTCGCGGTTCGATCGGTCTCGGAGCGTGGTCTCGATTGCAAGAGGAAAACTGCCTCGTTGACTGCCAAGCGCACTGCCGAAGAATGGGATTCAAGTTCTTTACCTGCTCGCCCGACGTGAAGCCCACCTCCTTCTGTTGCTGCACTGGCTAGTTTAAACGACCGACACCGCTCTAGGTGGAGTGAGACGGATTTGATGATTGGATGGGAAGAAATCATTCGGCAAATGAAAGAAGGGGAACGTTTCTTCATCGCTGTTTACCGATTTCCGCATGAACACGAGGAACGATGGATTTGGAGGAGAAGCGAAAGCGGGGAAAGACAGCTTGGTACCTGGGAAGTCCGAAGTTGAAGAATGGTTTAGCGAGCGCTCCCGTATGATTGCCTCTGACTCCGCCAAAGAAATTAATAAAAATTTCTCTGATATAGAAGTAAATCACAACGGCAATATTTTTTTTCACAATGGCTAGTTCACGAGGCCGGTGTAGAATTCAAAGGGAATATTCAAAATCGTCCGCGAGCATGTTCCGATCATCCGATTTCCATTATTCTGCTTCCCTGATTTTCATTCGTAGCACTACAGAATTAGCGTTTCCCTAATAGGTGAGTTTCGACGCCGCTTTACCAGCCATAACGTAAAACTAGTGAAATAATGAACACAAGTCCGTGAAAATACCCAATAATTTCTGTAATTTTTCAAAATTATAAAACTTCCCAAAGAGTTTCATCAATTTCCTCAAATTGGAGGGTTTAGAGGACATCGTTTGTTCCAATGAGAATGAGAGTTTAGAGGATTTAGAAAGTAAGCATAAAATAAAAATGAGATAATTCCAATAATATAATAAATCGTTTCCCGAGCATCTCCTCCCCTCCATGCCCTCCGTTCAATGTGTCTGTGGCCTCTTCGAGTGTCTCTCCACTTCACGGCATGGATTTACTTCTATATTAGATATGCAGTACCTCGCCGTGGATTGCCTGAGTTTCCATGGAGTTTCCGGTAGTTCCTCGCCGTGGATTCAACCAAGACTGGATGCCTCCTTCCCAGATATGCAGTACGACGTATACTACCAGCCAGCGGATCTTCAGTTGCAGGTCCTGCATCAGTTTCCGCTGCCTCAACCAAGCAGCCAACAGCCGCCTTTTCTTCAGGGAGTGCAAGATGGGCAGGATCGTCATCCTTTTCGGAGCATGCATGACGGGCATGCTCATCGTCCTAGACAGGACCAGGTGCCGCTGTACTTTCTTCCACCTCAGCTCCATCTCCACCACCAGGGTACAACGAGCTCATACACTGCCGGGACGCAAAAACTCCTGCCGCAGCCGCCCTTGCCGAGCATCTCCTCCCCTCCATGCCCTCCGTTCACTGTGTCTGTGGCCTCTTCGAGTGTCTCTCCACTTCACGGCATCCTGGGCGGCTGTTTCTCCCCTGAGGAGACAACCGTGGAGCTTCTGAATGTGCAACAGCCGTGGTCCAACAAGAGGGCGGCTGTGGAGCTGGCGCCGCCGCCTTCTCGTTCTGTTGGCCAGGGAGACGTGATGGACTCGCAGAGCAGTATCCTCTTCGGAGTGAACATCGAGCAAAGCTCGCTTCTAGGGGATGATAGTCCAACCGGCGCATTTGGGCCCATGAGCTACCGCTGCGGCCCAGAGGCTGCACAACTCCTGGACGAGCCCCCTCCGGCGCTCCTCGAGGTTAAACCCCACGATGGGACCTTGCTCAAGGTATATACGCTCGCCCCCATCCACTTCATTCTTTTTTGGTTTTCTTTGCTGGCTGTATGCGCAAGTATCTGGTTTTTCAGGTGCACAAGACGGGGTGCTGCGGCAGGTTGCTGGACATTACGAGGTTCAACAGCTACCCGGAGCTTCGCAGCGAGCTCGGGCGCATGTTCGGCCTCGAGGGCCAGCTGGAGGACCCTCTGAGATCAGGCTGGCAGCTTGTATTTCTCGACCGTGAGGGCGACGTTCTTCTCGTCGGCGACGACCCTTGGCAGTAAGTCGACTATCCTTTCACTTGAGCTGTCCCTCTCTCTCTCTCTCGATCTCAAATCAGCCTACGACTGTTTTATCGTGAACGACAGGGAATTCGTGAACAGCGTGTGGTCCATAAGGATTCTGTCCCCATAGGAAGTCCAGCAGATGGGAAAGCAGGGGGTGTCTATCACTCAGGCAAAGGGTCTCCCCCTCCACCAGCGGCGGCGGCGGCCTTGATGACTACGTCAATCACCGGTCGGCTTCTAGAGGCGGCCTCAGCACCGGGATCATGTCCGTGGGAGCCTTCGACTACTGAGGGAGCGAGAGAGAATGATGAACGTCGATGAACGCTTTTTCTCAGCCCCTCTCTTTCTGTGTGTGTCTGCTTTACCTTGCCACTTCAGGGGATATGCCTGAAGAGGATTTCCAACATCATAATCTTAACCATTAGTAATCGATAGATAAGTGTGGTTGGATCGATTTGCTTCAAGTTCGTCGATCAGGCCTCCAATTGATCAGCAATCAAGGCAATAATCGAATGAGACCTCTATCAGCTTGTCGATCGTCTCCTCCATATGATCAACTAGAGGCCGGTGTAGAATTCAAAGGAAATATTCAAAATCGTTGTTTCAAATTTATACGTTATTCAAAATCGTTGTTTGAAAGTTGGACGAGATCGAAAATATTCAATAAAATTTCAGTAAATTTTTGTAGAAAATTTGATAAGTCTGAAATCTGTGAAAAATTCCCAGAATTTTATTTAATCCTTAAATTCTTGCAAACTGATGAATCCTTTATAGACGAGATCAGTTGTAAAATATGACAATATTTGTTTCTCATTCATATTTTTTACGACATTTTTTACACCGGCCTCGTGAAACAACGATTTTGAATATTTCCTTTGAATTCTACACCGGCCTCGTAAACTAGCCGTTGTGAAAAAAAAATATTGCCGTTGTTCAGCAAGTGCAGCAACAGAAGGAGGTGGGCTTCACGTCGGGCGAGCAGGTAAAGAACTTGAATCCCATTCTTCGGCAGTGCGCTTGGCAGTCAACGAGGCAGTTTTCCTCTTGCAATCGAGACCACGCTCCGAGACCGATCGGACCGCGAATCGGCTGCGCCGCCTGGACTCTCTCGCCCGCGAAGAGCAAGAAGGAGACTGCCAGCAGCTGACTTTCCCCTGCCACTTTCCCCTCCGCCGCTCTCTCTCCCCCGCGATTTAGTTTCTTCCCTCTGCTGATGTGGCGGGAAAGGTTGGGGTAGCTGGTGATAATAACCCTATAATTAACTTAGTCATTAAGTATACATATGGACTTCATTACAAACATCATAAAAGACTGACAATAAATAAATTTTATTTTAATGAATATAAATGAGTAACCAGGAAGTGTAATTGGCCACATAATTTCTATCAAATTATTGTACTTACTTTTTGTAAGAAATGCATGGGGGCATTTTTATTTTCTCTTGAACTTTTTTTTTAAGCAGAAAGCTTAAGTCCACGCGAATCAGATATCGCCGCATTAAGCACACGAAAGGTTAAGACAAAAAACCTTAAAGAGATGTCGGAAATCGCCGGGAGTGACGGCGGATCAGCGGGAGACGACTT
>CM044110.1:4103877-4200752 GCA_024174645.1 Lemna minuta | reverse complement strand
TTTTTTTATGTAAACAATTAAACATGGTAAGATAACACAAATGGGAACATTCTTCAGTTTTTCTGAAGAACGATTTCGAAATCGTTCTTCAGATTTCGAAATCGAAATCTCCGTTTTTCTGAAGAACGATTTCGAAATCGTTCTTCAGATTTCGAAATCGAAATCTCTTTTTTTCTGAAGAACGATTTCGAAATCGTTCTTCTTAAAAACGATTTCGAAATCATTTTTCTGAAGAACGATTTCGAAATCGTTCTTCTTAAAAATGATTTCGAAATCGTTTTACTGGAGAACGATTTCGAAATCGTTCTCCTTAAAAACGATTTCGAAATCGTTTTTACAAACAGATTTTGAGAAAATGGGGCGAACGATTTTGAAAAATGGGGCGAAATGCTTTTGAAAAAACTTACCAGATCAAAACACGGCAAGATCCCGAGCTGTCTCACGGATAGCCGTCGAGTTTGTCGAGAGCACTAAGGAAAACAGAAAAACTTTGAGGCGTCCGACGTGGATTCCACGCATCCGGGATAAATGGCGTCCGACGTTGCGATGATTCCACGCCGACGTGGATTCAACGCCGACGTGGCCGTCCACGAGAGTACACCGGGCTTGATGTGACAAACCCGGGGTATCTCGGGCTGATTTGACAAATTCGGGATAGATTAGGCTAAGTTTGAAAACACGGGATAAAACGGAGATAAACCCCAAAACACGGGATAAATGGGGCGATTAACCCGTTTTTTTTCTTACAAACATATCTTGGAGATTTCTCCATAAATACTTGATTACTCAAGTAACTATGTAAGAAGGCATTATAAACATCCAATTGATGTAGAGACCAGCCTTGGTTGATCTCTAGAGACATGAGAAATTTGATGGAGAGTTCAATTAGATGACTAGAGAGAAAGTCTTACTATAATAAATACCATAGGCATGAGTCAGTCCCCTGGACACCAAATGAAACTTGTGACGAGCCACTGTGTCATTGCCATTTTATTTGAAGATGAGGACCTACTTGCAAGTCAATGTTGACATAGGTGGGTGGAGTATTGAGTCCAAGGTAACATAGTGCTTGAGGGCAAGGTACTCAAGATCCATGGCTGTTTTCTATTTTGCCATGCAAAGGGATTCAAGATAAAAAGTGAGTAGCAACTTGGACGACATAAAGGGGCAAAGTATAGTAGGTATTATGAAAGTGTTCAAGGGAGACAAAGTTGGCAATGGGATGTTGGAGTGTACGTTACCAACAAAGAAAAAGAGTTGGTCGAAGGCATACATGGCTTAGAGGCAGGTGAAATCATCGATGTCCTAGATGAATTTGGACATGGGCACAAGAGGTGTCAAGGTATAGTGTGTAGGAGGGGGGCAAGGGGAATTGTAATGCTAGAGAGTTGGATCTGCATGATGGAGGAGATGGGGAGAGGTAGGTTATGTATTCATTGAAGGTCATATCAACAAATTATACATTGAAGATCTGCTTTGCATTCAAGAATAGCCTACAAATAATCCTTTGAGTGCCCAAGGAGAAAGTTTGGAGAGAGATGAGGTATGATTTGGAATGAATGATGTACATCCAAAGACATGGGGTGGAAAGGCAAAGACAATGATATTACGTAAATGACAATGGAGTGGAATTGCACTGCCTACAGGAGAGGAGGGAACCCAATTATGGAGATAAGTGGCTATCTTGATGGTTTCCACTTAGAGATAATGAGAGAAGTGTATCTCATAAAGTAATGTGTGAGTAATGCACTACTTTCTTTCCACAACAACTTTTTCTAGAGAGGTGTAAGTACGTGTGATTTGGTGATGATGCCATTATCAACACAAATTGACTAAAGCATCATATACACAATTTTGAGTGTACTATCCATCTAAAGGACTTTTAGATTGGCGGAATGTCCTGTAATAAGTTCTAAGATGATCTTGAAAACTTGAACGCAGGCATTGATTTGATATACCCAGCTAACATGAGTATAATCATCAACAAAGACAATACAATAAGGATGAGAAGAGGGATAAGGAAAGTAGGCCATAGACATCATAGTAGATGAGGTCAAAGGCATTGGGTGGATGACATAGAATCACATGCATGGTAAGTAGAGTGATGATATTTTCCCATTTGACATGACTAGTAGACAAGCTCAAAAGGATATAATCATCATATAGTTTTTTAATCTTGGAAAAAATGGACATCTAAGTTTACAATGTCACAAAATAGAAAGTATCGAACTAGAACTAGAAAAAAAAGCAAGAAGTCTTGTCTAGGGAGTGTCTAACAAAAGTTTGTAGATTCCATGACCATTCTCATGCCCTAAACCAATACTTTGACTTGTATGCACATCTTGGAAGACATACTGGAAAGGGATATTGTTACACAATTGAGGCCACACTTTATGAACCAAATGAGTAGAAGTTTATAAGGACATTAGGGATGTAAATGAAATCTTTGAGGATAAGGCAAGATGTATGTTTGTTTGAGCCATACCCATGGATAGACCACGAATAATCATCAACAATGGATACATGTGGATCGGTAGTCGTAGGAGTGAGGGAAGATAAAATGGACACCTGAGATTGATTCCATGCTTCATAGTTAGCGAAGGTGAAATTCATTTGGATACTAGGCCTTGGTGGTATCATAATAGAAGTCGGAGTAGAGGAAAACATTCCCTACGCCTATTTTGGTTTCCCCAACTCCTTGCATTTTTCTACTAAGGCATGGTTAGTTTCACCATAGTAAGTGTCATAAACTAATGGTGAAGTGCCACTTGAGATTGTGATTGAAGCTAGGGGAAGAACAACTAGTGCTAGTGGCAAGTCAGCTAAATGTGTTGGTAGAGGATGTTAGAGCACTAGTTTTGACATAAGCATTCCATCTTGAATTGCCAATGTCACAAGTGGAGGAATTTCATTGTCATCTTGTTTCTTGTATGTTATTAATTTTAATCATTAATACATTTATGTCTCCCTTGATTATTTTCCACTAACCTACTAATGTGTCCATGAAAATTTATCCTTTTCAGGAATTTACTGTCTCATGCAGCCACTATCTTCACATGTTTCTTTTGGTGTTCTATCATGCATATCTAGTTATATAGTTTCATTTATAGATGCATAAATATATAGTTTCATTCCAAGATACATCATGAATAAACATAGTTAATTTTATATTACTACTGCCAGCATATATAGATATGTATATATCTATATAGAAAGATATATATAGGCTTGGTAATATATAGGATCAGTATACATATCAACTCAGCATATATATAAGATCAATTTATATATAAACTCAATATATAAACTCAGTATATATGTAAGCTCATTTCATATAGATAGTCACCGAGGGTATTATCATTATTTCTTCTTCTATCTAACTCACGATTCTATAAAAGGCATTTAGGGTTTGAAAAAAATGTTGTGGGGAACAAAAAGGAAAAAGAACAATTCTTCCAAAAGGGCAGGAGAAGAAACCCATTCGGTGGTGATCGCAACCAAGAAACTTCTCCTCTGGCGAACAAGAAACGTCTTCTGCAAATCTCTCTTTTGACGATTCGTTGAAGCCTAGCTGGCCTTCCTCCAACTACGAGTTCCTTTCCTCTCTTAATCGTTCATGATTTTAATTTACTCTTCGGTTAATTTTGTCTTTCTTTCGTCGTTTTATTAACCAGCATTCAAATCGTGCCATTCCGATTAATCGTTCATTTTTGTTTGAATCTTATTAAAATCTTAAACCTCATGTTTCTCTATTTCCCTGATAAATATCTTGTTTCTAACCTTCAATATTGAGGGTCTACATTCTATCAATCATTATCTCGTTATTTATCTCCAGCATCTCTGCATTCGTTATCTGTTCATTAAATCGTTCACTGTTCTTCATTTCGGTGCCATTCTTTCTATTTAATCTCCTGTCTCGTTTGTATCTTGAATTAAATTATTCCTCTAATATTTAGGTTTTACATTCTATTGGTTATTGAATCACTATAAATCATCAAAGTCTCTGCATTTACTATCTGATTGTCGATCATCCTAAATCAATAAACTGCAGTCATTTTAGATGGCCTTAATTTTGGTCTTCATATCCTTCTAATTGTTTATCCAGTCAACTCGAACCTTACTAATTTTCATCCCACCAAGTTAGTGAAGTTAGTTAGGTGGCTTCATTTGAAGGACGTATTATGTCTGTCTAGATACTTGTCAGTTAGTCTTATTTCCATAATACAGATTACATACATACTCAATATCATTGTATCAACTTCATAACGGCAGTGGTAGACATTCAATAAGGTAGATCTCTATCTGCTACTCTTAATTTTGTAGTCATCAGTTTTATCTTTAACTGTTTGCATAGACCTATTTATAATTAGTATCTGTTGTTCTAACCTCATCCTTTACAGTGAATCTATTTTTAGATTGGTGAGTACTTTTAATATAATCAGATATACAATGAAGTCTCGGTTGTTCATTAAATCAGTTTACATTAAAGCATATCAAAGTTAGATTAGATAAATCTCTATTTGCTGCTCTAACTTCATCCTGTGTAGTGAAGTAGTTTTGAAGTTGGTGAGCTCCATTCGGTTATACAGTGAGGTTAAATTGTTTCATTTAACTGGTTTATTTCAGTGCATATTAAAGTTAGTTTAATTATAGTTCTACTTATTGTTCTAACATTGTTGATTGCAGTGAATTCATTATCTGATTAATTAGTCCCCAATGAGATTTAGTTAGTTGATTGAATAATACCCTAGAATAGCATTTTAATTCAGGTTAAATTTAATTATATCAGCTGTGTTTCTGCAGATTTTGTACTAAGTGTTTTTTGTTTAATAGACAAGATAATTAAATCTGTATTTGATAAAAATCAGACAGGTGAGCTGTTGTTGGAAAGTGGATCTCTTAGTCTTAGCCTATCCTAAAAGTCAACCCAAAGTTAACTCAGAAAGTCACCCTTAGTTCAGAAGTCAACCCTAGATCAAGGGTCAACCCAAGTTATACTAGTCAACTTTGATTAGTCAAGAGTCAACCCTATTCAATCAGAAGTTAACCTTAGGTCAAGTCAACCCTAATTGGTCAACAATCAACCCAGGGTCAACAAGAAATAAGATAGTCAACATTAGTCAGAAAAGTCAATTGTGTTAGAAAGTCAACTTTAGACAAAAAGTCAACCTTAGACAGAAAGGACAACTTTGTAAAAAAGTCAACTTCAGTCAGAAAAGTCAACTTTGTTAGAAAGTCAACTTTAGTTAGAAATTCAACTCCAGTAGGTTAAAGTCAACCCTATTAGTCAGAGTCCACCCAAGTCATACAAAGTTAACCTGATTAGTTAAGTCAACCCTACTCAGTCAAAAGACAACCTTAGGTCAAAAGTCAACCCTAGGTTAGAGAATCAAATCCTGAAGTTGGAGTCTCGTGTGTCATTCACTTTCACATAGTTGCTATCATCATCTCTTATAGCTATCAACATTTAGATAAACATTCTCATAGATTCACACAATCGGAGGACGGGAGCGTCTCATTCGTTGAGACGAGAAGGAGTCAAGACTTCGGGAGCGGGAAGACCAAGTGGAGCCTGAAGACGAGGTCTCACTTTACCGGTGGTCGGCAGTACTAGCAGAAGAGGCACGACAGGGCGTGAAGGGATGAGCGATCGCGTGGAGATCGGCTTGAGGGAGTCACGGCGTCCAAGAGCCAAGGAGGTCGAGGCCTAGTGGGTAGTGCCGTAGGGACAAGTAACGGTGAGTATTAGATTTGCCGTTTGGGGAAAATCTAAAACCTTGTATTTAAACATTGTCCTTCACCAATTTGAGGGGTGAGATGATTAGGTTTCATTTGGTGAGGAGGAGGCTCTGAGTCTATAGTACTCGGGACTGGATTAAGGGACATTAGGTCCCTGATAACATGCTATTTATGCATGTAATTACATAGTTATTAATGCAAATTAATGCATTAATCATTATAAATGTATGCATGTTATCATCTTTTCAGCATATTTCTATCATTTGGTGTAAATTCATGTTATGATCTTAAAATACATCAATTTAGGGGTTATTATGCATAATTAGACATTATAATCTTTAATCCTAATTATATTTATGATCATAATCATGTTTTAAAGATGAAAATATAAGAGAAAAGACTTTTATTTACATTTATGTATTTATATGAATTTATTTTATATAATACATAAATGTATAAAATTAATATAAATTAATTCTCTTACTATTTTAATAATTTGACTTTTCATAATGATAGATTATTCAATTCTGAATCCAATAAAACAAATTTGAACTAATTTGGAGTTGTATTTTGAAAGTTATGATTTTTACAAATTTATAGAATTTTTCTGGATTTTTTCTGAATTTATATTGATTTATTTTCGATTTTTTTAATGTTTAAAATAATAGAAAAATTCAAAAAGTGGGTTTTAATCGCGCTGGCCCACGTGGATGCAAAAAGTGGGTTTTAATCGCGCGATGGCCTGCGTGGCAGGCGAAGGTGACACGTGGACCGGATATTCACTAAATTGTCATATATAATATATAGTTTATGGGTCCCCCGTGTATAAGGGAACGAATTTTCAATACCTCTAATATCACGTATATTATATAGGCGTCGTTTTCATATTATTTATCCCGTGTGGGACTAAAGTCCTTTTCTTTTAGTGATTTCAGGGCGACGTGGCGAGCTATGGAGCGTCGGATGAGAAGAGCGATTAATCGCACCCGTTGATGTGATGAAATCGTGGTCCACCCGATCATCTAATCAAACACGTGCTTAAAGAGGCTTTAAGTGAAATCATCCTGGCCGTCGATCTTGATAATTATAACGGTCGATATTCAACGAGCCTCAGATCAAATCAAGGCCACACGATCGTGATCCGACGTTCATCAAATGACGCGACGTTTCGATTGAATCACGTGTGATCGCGATCGTCGATCCGATGCGACGCTTCATCGGACGGTCCAGATTCATTTTCGTTTTATTTAAGAACGGTTCTTCGCGACGAAGAACACGTTCGCGATTAATCTCCAAATTCTCCATGTATACTCCATGAAATCGCGTCCCGTTTGTTCGAGAGCACTCTAGACTCATTTACGCGTCGATTGAATGCTTAAGATCAAGATTTGATTGAAAGAGAAGGGAGAATTTACATCTTGAACTCCATCTTCGTCTTCGAAAATTTTTGGAATGAATAGCCTTGCATCCGGCGATTAATTGGATCATTTCGAAGGCTACTTTGGGTTAGGTTGCGTAAATTCTTCATAATCTTTCGTCATTTAGTGTTAATTTTAGTTTTAGAATCATAGATTTAGTTTAATTTAGATTTAATTTCGTTTTTAAATCGTTTTTCGAAACGAATTTTTCTCCTAACTTCAAATCTCGATTTCTCTTCGAATTCTTATCCAAATCACCTGATTTTTGATTCCGTGGATTCGATTTTGAGTTATCTTTCTTAATATACTTAAACGCCCAATTTCTAACCTCAATTCATCGTCCGATTTGACCGAATTTCAAAGATATCTCTCAAATTTCCCTAATTCTCCGTGGATTCGACCCTTAATTACCATTATACTAATTAATTACTTTGATTAATCACAAATTGGTAATATTAGGACTTTATTTTGACACTAATTCGTGTGCATTCAACGACCATACGATTTAGTCTCGTCAGTCCCCCAACCAGTATAATAATATTCAGTGCACTGAGAGGACAAGAAGTGACAAATTAACAAACGAATCTTAGTAAACTGAAAAAGTAGAGATTAACAATTAAAAATTAACATATAACCTAAATCACCCCCCCTCTTAAGTTAAAGAATTATAATCTTAGATAAAAAAAATGTTCTAATATATAAAATTGCGATCAAGACTTCACTCTAGCAATGCTTCCAGGTCAAGAGCCCATCGTTTGTTGGGCATGCTAGCTTAGATCCAACACGACGAATGAATAGAAATAGAAGGAACTCTCTAGTAATGATGTTCAATACACAAAGGAGAGTCGATCAGCTCTATCTTTCCTCTAGAAAACGCCGCAGCAGCCCAAAGAAACGTCATGAATCCTAATTTTTTGAATTCTTTCTTTTCATCAACCACTATGGGATGATAGGGCATGAAATGACAAAATTGTCCTCAGTTTTTAATGCCAAACTCCATCTAATCATAAGATATCATGATATCTATTAGGAGCATTTTTGGTCATTGGATGCACTTTAAATGATGAAATCTGATCACTAATTGTCTGATTTGATCTGATTAAAAGTGAAAGGGCTTAGATCATGTCATGTGACAATGTTTCATTAATTGAGGCATAAGAAGATGGCCGGGAGCTTCCTTAGCTATCAGATTCATCTAAATCAAATTTAGGAGCTTTAGGTTTCTGCCACACGCCCTGTGCATTACACATAAACACATAAACTCCCCTAGATTGCGCCACATGGTGTTGTGTGGGTTCCACATGGCGCATTCTAGTTATGTCATGTGTGCATTCTGCCACTTTGGACTGCCACGGCAACCACATGAATACAATTGCCTTTTTAAACCATTTTAGCCCTAACATAATTCCTAAAACATCTAGAAAAATAGGGTAAAATTCTTGAAAATTCCCTAAAATTCAAGTACTTATATCTTTTTATATATAATTCATTTTGATAAGAAATTTTTTCCATTTCCATTCTCATAATTTCCTATTTCTTTGGTGTAAATTCAAAGTGATAAAAATAATTAAAAAATTCAATTAAATTGCTTCATCTTCTTTTCGTCTTCGTCCATTTCATTTTTTGCTTAAGGATTGCAAAAATGAAAAGTTACAAACTTGGTTAATTCAAATTCATTTGACCTTGAAAATTGTCAAACACTAATTATGTATCAAATGAACTCTAAATTAGTGTAAAATTAGCCTATGAGCAAAATGACGTGATGAATACAAAAATTTCATGAAAAAATGATAATGTGCATAATAATGATGTGAATTAAACCTTAAAATGTTGAAGCATTATGTTTTTGCATATACAATTGCATGTTAACAACAGGCTAGTCTAGGTAACGGCCTTGGGCTGGGCAGCGACATTGCAGGATAATGGCATGGTCTGAGCAGA
This sequence comes from Lemna minuta, assembly GCA_024174645.1. Classification (NCBI taxonomy): domain Eukaryota; kingdom Viridiplantae; phylum Streptophyta; class Magnoliopsida; order Alismatales; family Araceae; genus Lemna; species Lemna minuta. The sequence continues at coordinate 4,191,654 of CM044110.1, read as the reverse complement.
GGCCTAGGTTGGGTGACAGGTTGATGATCAAAGCAAGGCATCAACCACTGTTGCAGAAGAGATGTTGAGGATGGAGCAATGGTAGGGGAAGAATCCCCTAAAAGAGCCATCAACTTTGATACCATGTACAAAACCCTAATTTATTTATGTGAAAGAGAAGAGTAAACGTGTTTATAGAGAGAGAGAGAGTAGAAGGAGAGAGTAGAAAGATGAAAAGTGAGCACCCCAGTTTAATGTAAAACTCAATTAAAATTCATGAAAAGATATAGCTTGAAAAGTAAACATATTTGACATTCGAAGTCAGGAAATCCAAATTTAATGTAAGAAGGTACAGTATGAGAAATTTTACTTATCAATACCTCGTTCTCATCTTTTCTTATTGGCCAAAGAAAAAGGAACAACACATACACATGGTGAGTTTACTTGTAAGATTGTCTTGCTTGATCTTAGAAAGCATAGTTCTTCAGTGGAAATCATGAAGGGTGATACTCTAGGACATCATGATTTGAATCTCTTTGAAATTTCTCCTAACCATTGGGGAGATAGGGAGAGGGAGAAGCGGGGGTTCGGGGGGGGGGGGGATAGTGAGAGAGAGATAGAAAGAGAGAGACGGCTCTCTTTCTCCCAAAGGAATCTTTTGTGGGCACACAGAAAAGACTGCAACCCCCCCCATCCGTTCCTTCTCTGTCGATCTGACCCGCCAGAGACCGGCGCAACCAGGGCCTGTTGCAACGGCTTTTCGAAAATCTCGCTGTACTTTCACGCCTTAGAGATTGTCAGATGGATAGAACGACAGAAATATGATATTTTTTCTTCCGTTCTCTCTCTCTCAGTAAATTACTCGAGTCCCTGAATTTCTATAAACTCATTTACTAGGTTTTTGCGGCTGGACATTAGAGAATAAATTTATCACTATATTTGTGGGAGAAAAAGGATTGGGTTCTCAAGTCGACTGCCCAGAGAAATGCCTGAACGAGCGCATGAACACAGTTAGGAGAGGAAGAGGAAGTATCATCACTAGGATTATCTGTACGGATTCAACTGCACCAAGAACTTCAAAATCAAGTTCATGGTGAACATTGGGAAAATTTTCTTGGTGATCAACAAGGGACCCAAATCGTAGCAAAAACTACATTGTGGCCTTTCCAAGTGAGCACAATCCCCTCCTCATCCTTCTTCATCCCCCATCCAGCAGCATGATCATCCAGCATACTCTTCACTTCCACTATCGCGTCCTCTCCAAAACTCACCCCCTGAAACCCTAATTTCTTCATCCTTTTCACCCACTTGCTCCTCTCTTCCTGTCTCTCCACTCTCTGCAACCCTTCACACGCCAGTAAATTCTCAATTTTCCAATACACCTCCGCTTCGTACCACTTTTTCTGCTCACTTTCCCTTTTAATCACCGCATCAGCAGCATCATAATGCACCCACAGAAAGTTAAATGCCGCTCTCAGTCGGCCCACCAAGTCCCCATAGCAAAGGTCCACGTCCTCCTCCACTAGGGTAACCAAATTTGGGTTTAACCTCCTCACCCCCTTCAAAAACTCTTCCCTACTCGTCTCCGGGACGTAATGTAGTTTCATCTGGCAGTTAATAATCAGACCCTCACCATCACAGACTAACTGCTGCACTCTAAGATGCTCGATAAGAGAGGAGAACCCGTCAACGGGGTCCGACCTCAAAGCCCTGAACTCCATTGCCACCTGACGTGATCTCGCGAAGGTGACGAGCCTTCTGCCGAGCTCCTCGCAGGAGATCTCGATCCAGGGAGGCGGACTGCGAGCTTCACTGAAGGCGACTGTCAGCTTCAGTAACGGCGGACCTTCTTTGCGGCTCGCTAGGGCGTCAATTAGGGTTGGCATCTGCATGCAGTAAGTGGTACTAAGGTCAACAATGTGGACTATTGGGAAACCTTCGACGGCTTCGAGAATCGCGGAGTTGGACGCCGAGAATCCGAATCTGTGCCAGGGAGTGAGGTCAACGAAGGAGGCGAAGTTGACGGCGGAGAACATGTGAGGGACGGGGGCGGCGCCGCCGGTGAGAGCTCGAAGAATGGCTGACGTCAGACGTTGGTTGGGGTCTCCGTCGGGGGGAGCGATGTTGTTGAGGACCCAGATGATTTGCTGGGCGAGAGTGGCATCATTGGAGGAGATGGCGGCGGCGCAGTGGACAAGGAGGTTTTCGAGGCAGGCGGTGGAGTTGAAGGGTTTGGGGGTGAAGCTCGGGAAGGTGCGGGAGTGATGATAGATGGGGAGGAGAGGGGGCTTTGCTGTGAGGTCAAGAGAGAGAGAGGAAGTGGCGGTGAGGTGCAGTGCTGGCGTTGCTGGGGAGGCTGCCTTGGTGTACTGCATCGTGGGGTCTACGAGAGAGAGAGAGAGAGGGAGAACGGGGTTAGAGAGGTGAACGAAATGGATAGATGGATTTTATCTGTAGAAAGAGGGAGTTTTAGAGGGAGAATGAGGTGAACTAGATGGATTGATGCATTTCAGATGCGGAGGAAAGGGAGAGTAGAGGGAGATTAAAAAAACGAAGAGATAAAAGTAAATAAGGAAAGATTGATTGACGAATAGATAGCTAGAGAGAGATTTGGACGGATAGATAAGCTGATTGACAGATAGAGAGAGATAGATAGATGGAGCTTGATAGAAAGATAGAGATTAGAGAGATGAAGTTGTTGGATAGTTGAAGGGACGGATTAAGAAAGAGATAGTGTTCAAAGAGATGAAAAAGAAGGAGATGGACAAGATGGGTGGGTAAATGGATGGAGATTATTCATAGGAAGCTGATATAAGAAATGACAGAAGAGCGAGAGAGAGAGAGAGAGAGAGAGAGAGAGAGAGAGAGAGAGAGAGAGAGAGAGAGGAGGAGGAGGAGGAGGAGGAGGAGGAGAAGAAGACAAGAGAAGAATAGAGGAGAGGAGAGACAAAGGCAATGGATAGAAGAGAAGGAGAAGAGAGGTGGAGAGGAGAGACAAAGGCAATGGATAGAAGAGAAGGAGAAGAGAGGAGGAGAGGAGAGACAAAGGCAATGGATAGAAGAGAAGGAGAAGAGAGGAGGAGAGGAGAGACAAAGGCAATGGATAGAAGAGAAGGAGAAGAGAGGAGGAGAGGAGAGACAAAGGCAATGGATTAGAAAAGAAGGAGAAGAGAGGAGGAGAGGAGAGGAGAAACAAGCTTGCAAGGATGGAATTCACAGAAGAAGAGAGAGAACTTTGACAACAGGATGAAGAGAAGTAGGTGGCAAACCTAGTGTGTACGGTTATCAGACGTCTATAGCATGTGCATGGCATGAAAGAGGGCAGGGGAGAGAGAGAACAAATAGTACACATAAGCATGAAATATGGAACATAATCTTCGTTCTCAAGTTTAATTGAGAGAGTTGGCGAAAACGAGACACAAAAGGAAGGGGAGAGAGATGCGAGAAATAGGGATGGAGATAGAGAGAGATGGATAGAGAGAGGGTACAAATAGTGTACAGGAGGATGAGACAGGGTACATTAACTTCCTTTTCAAGTGCAATTGGGCGAGTTGGCAAGAACGAGGCAGAATAAGAAGGTGAGAGATATGGAGTAATAGGGACAGAGGATGAGTACAAATGGGACAGAGCATGAACTTCGATCTAGAGGGAGCTATGTTGTTTTTGTAGGGTTAGAGATTGAGAGAGAAAGAGAGAGGAAAAAGCCAGTCACAAGTTTTTTTAGAAAGAGGAAATGCACTGTGGGAGAGATCCGGGACACAAATATGAAGGCCAAGTATGACGACAATCCACTTGTTTATGGTTATCAGATGCTGAAAACGTTACCATGCAATGGAGAGGAGAGAGAGAGTGTATAAAGACATGAAATACAGAACACCAACTTCATCGTGAAGAGGAATCGAGAAGAAGAGGGACGAGCAAAGACGAAAAGAGAAGTTGAGGGAGATGTGAAGAGAGAGAGAGAGATATAGAGAATATAGGTAAAATACAAGTGAAGGTGACTACGAGCAGAGACATACGAACAACGAAAGGCGCAAAAATTAAGACGACTCAAATGGGTTTCACCAAAATTCAACTCTGCCCATGGAAGTAGAGAGCGAAGGGGATGAGAAAGAACGGAAGAGAGACAAATAAGGATAGGAATTACCAGAAGAGCACAATCGCTTCAGTCCAGGGGAGGAACTCCTATGCAGCATCGATCTTTTGATAATTGTTCGCGACCAAAGGCGTGAGCCGCATAAGTTGAATAACTGACCAATACGAGCCTTGAGGAACCTCCATCTGTAGAAGTCCAGATGGTAGAGAGAGAAAGAGAACTCAAAATTCCTTCAACTGTTTCTCGATATTAGCTGCTCCATAACCAGTTAACCAGATCACGCGGAAGAGCAGGCGTATGAGAGAGTACGGGCTTCCTGCTAAGGAGGGTACCGTATCCTCTGTAACTCTCTCTCTAGTTTTCTAGATGGAACAGGTAGAAGGCAGGGGAAGAAAGAAGACAGCCTCAGAGGTCCAGAGAATTGGTAATGACTAATGGGGGCCCGCATGAGGTGGCGACTCTCAGAATTTGTCCCCATTCGTGTAGTTGAGCTTGTCACCTTCTCTGCATGAGAAATAACAGAAGACAGACGGCAGAAAAGCGAAGTAGAGAGAGAGTTAAAGAGAGAAAGCCTCACGGGCCACCTAGAGTATCATGAGGAAATCATTTCCTCGGTTTCAGCTGTAGCAAGATGGAAAAATCCTCGGAGTTAGGAAATCAGAGAGAAGAAGGCTGGAGGGTTTATTGCGGGCTCTCTCTCTCTCTCTCTTTCTCTCTCTATGAATTAATCTGTGGGCCTTGACAGGCCCAGACTTATCACAGGACCAGACCATCTGTCCCCCAAGCTAACGGCCGAATTATCCCCGTGGATATCTGTAAGGAATTTCATCCTACCAATTTAGAACTGCCACGTGCCACCCCAGACCCTTTTATCGCTAAGATAGACGCGTATTTTTATATACATGAAGCAAGTGGGCTGGGGAGAGACGTCACTAGAGAGTTGAAAGCTAGGTTTGAGAGGGTAAATTGCTCACGGCGGGTATATCTTATGTGCAGTAAGAGCAAGTGGGCAAGAGAGAGAAAGACAGGGGGAGAGAGAGAGAGAGAGACTGCATGCATATGGTGCTAAAAAGTCATGGACCCCTCTATCCTCGCCTGTGGAAAAACAAACCCTAGAATCCTTAAACAAATTCTGGCTCTGAGAAAAAGGGCTTGCTTTTTAAGAGGCTTTTGGCCCTGAAAGACTGCCCCTCCTTTCCATCTTAATCCGCCTTGTCCTCTCTCTCTCTCTCTCTCTCTATGTCGCTCTGGCTCTCTATGTCGCTCTGGTTCTCTGTGTCTCTCTTTCTATTATGTATTTATATCCTCCAACCCATCTCTATTTCGTCCATGGAACTCAGTCAAAACTCTCTCTCTCTCTCCCTCAACCTACCAGCTCAGTCAAGGTACCTCTTCTCCGTCTCTCATTCTCTCTCAGACTCTAAGATTCTCTGTTGCATTTGGGTCGGAATATTGTCAGTTTTTTAATAGATTATTCTCCAATAAAAAAAGACGTTGGGTCATCCCGCCTGCTAAACTCCAATTAGGGTTCACCGTAGTTTCGACTCGAATATCTCCGCAGCTCGCGACAAAAAACTCCGATGATGTCTCTGCTCATTCCTTCCCCAGCATCAGTTATGAATTAACAATATCTCCATTCCCAACTCCCAACAAACGTTTAGAGAGAGAGAGATGGAGATGTATCAGTTTCATCCATGCATGGGTGAATAAAGAAACCTGTAAAGCTGGCTATCAGAAAAGGGATCCTCTGTGAAGAGAGAGAGAGAGAGAGAGATGCCTCTGAATTATGAGAATCTTGGGAAAAGCAGAAGAGGGAATTCACGTTAAGCCAAGCTCGAGGACGATTAATTAGTGATCCTCCATATCCAGACTGTCCGTAACAAGGGCAAGAGGACAACGGCGCTCATGCTCACCGCTCCCGCGGGACATCAGAGCGGACGGCGTTCTAGACACTTGCAAAAGAGGAATGTCGGCACGTTCATTTAGCTGGCGACTTGCCCCTCCATCCTCTTGAGCATATCAGCAACGCCGACCAACCCAGGTTAACTGGTCTAGCCAGAATGGGCCCGCTGACCAGTTAACAAGATCAGCGGGACTCAGATTAACGTCAGAGTTGGCCCATGAATGGACCTAGGCCGGCTACTCTGGTAAGCTGATCAGCTAGCGCGTCACAGGCGTGGACAGGTGTGGACAGCAATGATAGGGAGACTTGCCCGTACGCCACAAAGGATGGACATAGGATCTCATGAAGTGGGCTAACGGACATGATTCAGAGTAAATTAAGGGTTATTATTTATGTGATATCCCAATTGCAGTGATTCAATAGATTGAAATGATATCCCATATATACAAATATGGGAACAGTTATATGTGAAAGTGAGACACGTACAGAAATTGTGGTTTCTAGGCTTGTAATTGGCATGCACCATTTGAGGCTCCATAAAAAGGATTGCGGTCCATGAAACTTCCATGTCTGAAAGATCTCTGTACCTAAATCCATCAAGGATGGATCCATGTATGTTTCTGCATGGATTTTCCTTTCTGTCCATTTGTATAAGAATATTTTTGACATAATTTTTCTTTCAAGATGGTAGCTTTGATTCCATCTGCCTCACTATAACCATTGTAGTCAGAAGTGCTTGGAGTGAAATGTTGCTTTTTGCTCTAAGGAGAGATATATTTGTTTGTTTATCTCTTGTATTTTGGTTATTGGACCTTTGATGTTAGACAAAGCATGGAGGATGCACGTGATAGCAGTAAGATATGGTATGGGAACGACAGTTAGATAAGACAATGGCAGACCAAAATCCCAAGAAGATGAACATAGTGGGGAATAAGAAGGTGAGATCTGATAACATGTAATTTATATATGAATTTCCATGTTTATTAATAAAAAATAAGACATAAAATATTCCATTTGTATGCATGTTATCATATTTTGAGTGCATATCTATCATTTCAAGTAATTTTAGGTTATGAGCTAAAAATATATCATTTTAGGGATAATTATGCATAATTCAAATAATCTAGTTTTATTCCCATCTATATTTGAGATCATATGGAGAATAAGAAGGTGAGATCCAACGAGGTGGGGGAAACAAATAATCTTGGGGAATATTCTTTTGATGAAGAAACTTTTAGCAAAAAGATTAGCCAAATGTTTACAAGAAAACCTTGGCCTACACATAGGCCTTAGAGGAGAGAGGAGATTACTCAAAAAAGAAATGAAAACATAGAAAATGAAAATTTGGGCCAAACAACTCCTAAAAATAGAAGAAATGTGTCCCAATTCTGAGTCCAAAGAAGGCATTCATGTGTGGCTGAGGTAGTGGCCGCATTCTCTAATGGTAGGGTCATGGTTTGTGGCATGGCCCTAGTTGTGGTCACGTCCTTTGATGGTGGGGGCGTGATTGGGTCATTCTTGTAACTCTCAATTGTTCTACTTATGTGGGCCCCTAATTCTAATATATATAAGGCTCTCTCTCTCTCCCCCCCCCTTGAGGAGTGATAACATGCAACTTATACTTGTATTTATATGATTATCAATGCAAATTAAGGCATAAAATATTTTATTCCTATTCATATTATTATACTTTGAGTACATATTCATCATTCTATTATGTTTATATTATAATATAATATTTTAAGGGATAATCATGCATACTAAAAAAATAAAATTTTAGAGTAGATTATTCCCATTTTATATTTCAGATTATAATTAAGTTTTAATTTGAAATAATAAGAGAAAATATTTTTATACGTACTCATTTATTTTTCTAGTTTTAATTTCAAAGGAAAATGAGTATATTTTTGAGTTAAAAATTTATTCTCTTGTTATTTTTAAAAGTAAAATGTTTAGAGTGAGATTATTTAACTTTTGATTAAAAAAATTTGGATTAAAAGTTGTATTTTGAAAGTTATCATTTTTCTAATTTTTAGGAATTTTTTATATAATTTTTTTTGAATTTTTTTCAATTTATTTTGAGTTTATTATAATTCAAAACATTATAAAAATGGTTTTTATGTGCGGGGTGACATGGTGGGTGATGTGGCATGTGCGCTTGCATGTCGTCACGTGGTGGCGTATGCATGCACCATGTGGTGCACATGTAATGTGACGAGACGAGACCGCGAGGTCGTTGATTTCAAGCGGTGTCGCGTCAAAATTTTTTCCAAACTTACCAATTTTAGGAAATTCACTCGAATTGAGGGGTATAATGGTAAATATGGGTCCAATCCACAGGGAATTAAGGATTTTCTTGACGTGTTCTTCAAATTTGATCAAATCGGACGAGAAATTGATGGAAGAAATTGGGGAAAATGGTATTTTAAGAAAGTAGACTTCAAATCGATTCCACGGAATCAAAAATTGTCAAAATCGGACTTGATTTCGCGAAGAAATCATGAATTGAAGTGGAGAGAAATTTCGGAGCGGCGAAATCGCGATTTTAGAGGAAATTTAACAAAATTGAAATTGAAATCCTATTCTAAACAGAAATTAAACTTGATTGTGAGGTAAATCATGCAAAACCGCTTCCACTAAACTCGTTTTGCGATCAAATCGCCGTGATTAAGCCGATTAATCGCGGAGAAAATCAAGAACGCCTCGATGAACTTCAAGCTGCGATTTCTCACTCAATACTCCACCAAATCTCGACTTCTACCCCTCCTTGGACGCGGAAATTGAAGAGGAAGAGGAAGAACTCGAGAGAAACGAGTAAGGAAGGTGTCTAGACAGTCAATTAGATTGATTCTTACTCGGATGCTTAAGAACGTGAAGAACACATCTATATATAGGGCTTTTGATCGTAACCGTCCGATCAAAACGATCGACGGTTACGATGAAACGGTCCATCGTGCACCGTTTCAATTAAGTCGTGACCGTCGGATCGTGATCGACGGTCACGATCTGATCCGAAAATAAGCGTTTTAAAAACGCTTAAAATTGCGTCCGTTGGATCTTGATCTGACGATCGTGATAATCCCGCTCGCTTTTAATCTGGGCCGTTATAACGCCTTGATTTACGCACGTGCTCTTGATCAGATCGGGTGGTCCGCGCTCCACACGATCGACGCTCCTCCGTCGGCCACGTCGCATTAGATCCGACCGTTATAACTATCTTTAAATAGCACGTGTTTATATGATTGATCATGGTCCGCTGGCCCACGCGATCAACGCGTGAGATCCTTTGCTCCGCCCGATCCAACGCCCATCGTCGCGCCACGTCACCTACATCAAAAGAACGTGTGGAACTTAGTCCCACACGGAAAGAATTAAGAGACAATGTCGGGTATATAAGGCCCGACATTTAAGAGGGTTAATACCCTCCCCATCTAGGCGAGACTGAAGAACCCTTTTAATATATATAGTAATAATAATATAATATAATATATACGCGCCACGTAGGCACTGCGCGGGTCCGCGTGGCGCTGCCACGTGGCCTTGCGTGCCACGTCGCATCCGCGCGGGTCCCGCGCCCCCTTTTTTTATTTTTTATTATTTATTTTTATTATTAAAAATTGAAAATAAAATAAGAAAAACTGTTTTAAAAATCCGGAAAAAATCCCTAAAAATATAAAATTCATAACTTTTAATATATAACTCCAAATTAATCCAAATTTGTTTCATTTGATCCAAAATTTAATTATCTATTATTTTAAAAGGTCAAATTAATTAAATAATAAGAGTTAAAATTATTATTTCAAAAATACATTCATTTATTAAGATTTTAATCTTTAGAAAATAAAATGAATGTTTATAAAAGTTATTTCTCTTATTATTTTATCTTTAAAAACAGTTATAATCTCAAGAAAAATATGGGTTATCAAATTATGAAACTCTAATTTATAAAAATTAACCCTAAATTAAAGTATTTTGAGATTATAATGACTTTTTAAGAGAATAATAGAAAAATAAATATAAATATGATAACATGCATGTAAATGAAATCATTTAAGCTTTAATATGCATGAAAAATCATGTTTTATGATGTAAATATAGCATGTTATCACACCCCCCAACTTAAATTATTGCTAGTCTCTTAGCAATTTACTACATGATCTCCCTAGAAAGTCTTTTCATCCTTTGATCCTACCACTAAAAAGGTGAAGTGTATAAATGTATGATCACATTTTCCTCATAGTGTAGGCCCTAATGATCTAGATTCCATTTCTAGGTTGACTTCTTTAGTGCATGTTAGGGTAGTGCTCATCGGCTAATGCTCAAGTCTAACTCTTGATTGTAATCAAGGTGAGCCTATCTAAGGTATGATGCTATGGTGCTGAAAATAAACTCACTCTCTCATGAGTGGATGTAATTCCTTACCCTCTCCATAAACACATCACTGCTTCCCTCAAATTGGAGGCTACCTAGTACTTAGAATTCCCCTCAACTCGCTTTCCTCCTTAAAAGAGTGCAATTCAAATGGATTCCTATCTTTGGATGCATCGTGTGAGGAGGCTGAAGGAAATAAAAGATACTATTTCTAGAGGTATGATTTGGCTAAAAGCAAATATGCTGATAAAACAAAGTGGATGATAAAATCAAAGAAGGTACCACTTATGATGATTATACTCCCAAGTGAGGTGGATGATTATGGATAAGATAGATGGTGGAGATGATAGTGGAGGTAGAGATAGAGGTAAAAGATGTTCCCACTTATTTTCCTTCTTGTAACTTCTTATTTCTCTCTTTCTTTTGACTTTGCTCCTCTTTCTTTTCTTCTTCATTATTATTATTATTATTTTTTTAAGCATTTGAGAAGAGTAGAATGATGATGTGGAGGAGTTTTAGGATTTCTGAAGAGAGTGTGTAGCAAATGAAGTATAGTGAAGGTATAAGCACATGTGGGAGAAAAAATGAAAGGTGAAATGGATGGGTGGATTCACTTGGGAGTGTTCATCATCAAAAGCGAAGTTTTAAAACAAAGTGGTGTTACTACTTGACTGCTTTGGAAAAGAGAACTACATGCCTATAAGGAAAGATAGGTGCTACAAAAATATGGATCATTGCACTCTTTAAAGGGGAAAGTCTAGCCTCGGAAAATCCTTCATACTAAGCAGTTTGGGCTAATAATAGGTAGATGATGGAATTTCATTTTCTCTCAAATACTCTCCTTTTCAATCCCATAGCATTTCAACCTCTTGATTACTCTTTTTCCTTGGTGCCTGTTAGGTACCCAACCCCAAAGAAGTCAACCACTACTCTAATCCATTGGTTTCTCTAGATCATTTAGCTTTATTACTCAAAATGTAATCATATGGACTATAAGGTCCTCACTTCTACATCTCTAGTAGGTCAGATCTCTAGATGAAAAGACTTCTAAAGTGGGGTAGATTAGATCAAAGATTTGAAAAATAGGAGTTTTTAGAAGATAGAATTTTTTAAAATTTTTGAAAAGGATAGAGCTTTTTCTAAATCCTCACCCCCCAACTAGAATCATTCATTGCCCTCAATGAATACTACATGCTCATGTGAAAACTCATCGAATCATGGCATGAAAACAATAAAAAGTGCGGTGAGATGGGTTTAGAAAAGCTCATTAGTCCGTGATGCTCGTGGGTTTTTCCGGTGCAGGTGCGCCCTTTCATAGTGTAGTTCTTCACGTCTAAAAGCAAACTGAAATCAAAAATACAAAACTAAAAGGTAAGATAATCTTGGGGTGCCTCCCAAGAGCGCTAAGTTTAACGTCTTCAGCCAGACTAAACAAAATAAAACCTAGACTACTGATGCGTTGAGGGTGATACCGTCACATCCTCAAATGCTCGGGAAGATGCAGATATACCTTATCTGCTGGTGCGGGTGGCTCTGAAGTCAGGTACGGCTTAAGACGATGGCCGTTTACCTTGAATTGTCGACCGGTCTTAGGATCGGAGATGAGTACTGCTCCGCCGTCGAACAATTCCAGAACCACGTATGGACCATCCCATCTGGAGCGCAGCTTTCCAGGGAAGAGTTTGAGGCGGGAATTGTAGAGCCAGACCTTGTCGCCGATCTGGAATGATCGTCGTCGGATGTGTCGATCGTGGAAGGCCTTGGTCTTCTCCTTGTAGATTGCCGCGTTCTCGTACGCGTCGTGCCTCAACTCTTGTAGTTCCTGGAGCTGGAGAAGTCGTTCCTTGCCTGCTTCGTCCAGTGCTAGGTTGAGCTTCTTGATGGCCCAGTAAGCTCGATGCTCTAGCTCAACCGGAAGGTGGCATGCTTTCCCGTAGATGAGCCGGAAGGGAGACATCCCGATGGGTGTCTTGTATGCCGTCCGGTATGCCCATAGTGCGTCTGGGAGCTTGTGTGCCCAATCCTTCCCATCTGGACGAATTATTTTCTTAAGGATAGTCTTGACTTCTCGGTTACTAACCTCTACTTGCCCATTCGCCTGGGGGTGGTATGGTGTAGTGATGCGGTGGTGTACTCCGTATTTCTTCAACAATGCCCGGAAGTGCGAGTTGTTGAAGTGTGAGCCGCCGTCGCTGATGATGGCTCTCGGACAACCGTATCGGGCGAAGATGCATCGTGTGATGAAGCGTAGTACCTCCCGATGATCATTTGTCCTAGTGGGGATTGCTTCGACCCACTTGGACACGTAGTCCACCGCCACCAAGATGTACTCTTTCCCGTCAGAAGGTGGGAAAGGTCCCATGAAGTCTATCCCCCAAAGATCGAATATTTCCACTTTAAGGATCGGCCGCATCGGCATCTCGTCTCGCTTGGAGATGTTGATTGCCGCTTGACATTGTAGGCATTCCGTGTAGAAACGGTGGGCGTCCTTGAAGATGGATGGCCAGTAGAAGCCGCTCTGTAGGATCTTGTCCGCGGTCTTTCGTGCCGCGAAGTGTCCTCCGCACGTCGATGAGTGACACATCGCCGCATATCTCCCCTGCTCCTCCTCTGGTACGCATCGTCGGATAATCTGGTCGTATCCTAGGTGTAACAAAAGTGGTTCTTCCCAAAAATAATACTTGAGCTCATGGAAGAACTTATCTTTTTGGTGTCGGTTCCAGTGCTCCGGGATCGATCCAGTCACGATGAAGTTGACGATGTGAGCGTACCAGGGGGCGTGGCTCGAGATGGCGAGGAGATGCTCGTATGGAAATGTCTCTCCGATGTCCTCTCCTCCCGAGATGTGGAGACGCGATAAGTGGTCCGCCACCGAGTTTTCGCTGCCCTTCTTGTCTTTTATCTCCAAATCGAATTCTTGAAGGAGCAGCACCCATCGTATGAGTCTTGGTTTGGCCTCTTTCTTGGAGAGCAAGTACTTCAGGGCCGCATGATCAGTGTAGATGATGATCTTGCTCCCCAAGATGTAAGGCCGGAACTTCTCGAGAGCGTAGACCACCGCCAGAAGCTCTTTCTCCGTCGTCGTGTAATTAATTTGAGCTTCGATGAGGGTCTTACTTGCGTAGCAGATGGCCGTCGGCTTCTTGTCCAGTCGCTGCCCCGAGACTGCTCCCACCGCGTAGTCTGAATCGTCGCACATAATCTCGAAGGGTAAGTCCCAATTAGGACTTTGTAGAATTGGTGCTTCGATTAGTGCTTGCTTCAATGTCTTGAATGCGCGCTTCCCTTCTTCGTCGATGATGAAGTCCTTGTCTTTGCAAAGAAGGGTGGTGAGAGGCTTGGAAACTTTCGCGAAGTCTTGGATGAATCGTCGATAGAAGCCGACGTGCCCGAGAAAGCTCCTTAAGTCCTTCACGGTATTTGGGAGAGGGAGGTTTTGGATGACCTCTATCTTGGCCTTATCCACTTCTAAGCCTTTGCCCGAGACGATGTGCCAGAGCACTACTCCCTCTCGTACCATGAAGTGGGATTTCTCCCAGCTAAGTACCGAGTCGTTTCTGACGCATACCTCCGAGTATCTTCGTCGGAGTGAGCAAGACAAGTCTCGAAGTCGTTTCCAAAGACGGAGAAATCGTCCATGAAGACTTCTAGCTGCCGCCAAGAAAGTCGGAGAAGATTGCCATCATACATCGTTGGAAGGTTGCGGGCGTTGCACGGTCCAGAATGGCATGCGTCACAGCGAAGGTGCCAAAAGGACAAGTGAACGTGGTCTTCTCTTGATCGTCGGGGTGGATAGCAATCTGATTATAGCCCGAGTATCCGTCGAGGAAGCAGAGGTAGTTGGATCCGCGGTCGGTCCGAGGATCTGGTCGATGAACGGTAGCGGGAAGTGGTCCTTCTTGGTCGCGGAGTTCAGCTTCAGAGTAATCGATGCAGACCCTCCACTTCGTCGGTAGGCGTGTCCCGGATTTCCTGCCTTTTCGTTCGTCGTGACCGTTACTCCGGCTTTCTTCAGGACGACGTGTACTGGACTCACCCATTGGCTATCGGATATGGGGTAGATAATTTCTGCATTTAGCCATTTAAGAATTTCTTCTTTAACGGCCTCCCATACCCTTGGGTTGAGTCATCTGTGGGCCTCCCTGACGGGTCTTGACTCATCCTCTAGGAAGATGCGATGAGTACATAGTGAAGGGTCTAGCCCTTTTAAGTCTGTCAGGGTCCATCCGATTGCTTCTTTATTCTTCCTTAGCACTTCCAGTAATCTCTCTTCTTGCTTGAGGTCCAGCTTGGACGAAATAATTACCGGCTATGTCCCGTCACAACCATCTTAGACTAAAGCTCCACGACAGACTGCACTAGCATCGTTATGCAGGACCGAGGGATGAGCTCGGCCTGACGCTAAGGTTACTAATGGGGGGAACTAGGGAAGGGATGGCCTACGGTGTCTAAATGATGTGATGATGGCTAGACGTCCTACTCAAGCAATCAACCTTCCCGGCACGTCGTCACTGAGTTCCTGGGATGCTCCGAGTAGGATGGGTCGGGAGTCCTCCCGGGCTCGTCGATGCAGGGGAGAGAGCGACCTCGAGTTGTCGGTGGGAGCTCGATCGTCAACCCGGCGGTCGGATCCACGATCCCAATCCCATAACCGAAACTCACTCAACCTAACTAGGCCCGATGACGGTAGAGACAAGTGCGGAAAATGCTTGAAAGAGATATTGCGCTTCAAAATAAAGGGGAGGGATGCGTGCCTAACCTGCGGGGCGCGAGCCAGTCGGTCGAGGGCGGGGAGGCCGTCGAGCGCGGCAGTGGTAGTCGACGTGGAGGCGAGTCGGCGGAGTGGAGGCGAATGGCGAGATGACAACGGTCGGCGACAGGGAAGATCGCGCGAGCACGGCGGAGGAAGGGGCGGCGGGGTGTGGCGTGGAGGCGGCGTGACCGGGCCTCGATGCGACGGGACTCGGGCTGGGCGAAACAGGTCGCGACCGGGCGCGGTGACGGGGACGGAAAACGGCGGACGCGGCGGCGGATCTGGCGCGGAAGTGGCGGTCGCGAGGCGGATCTGGCGCGGCGGCGGCTGCTGGCAAGCCGCGGCGCGGTCGGGCGCGAGCGCAGCGGCGTGAGTGCGGCGCGGCGCAGTGCAGCGGCGGCGCGGTCGCGGCAACGGCTGTAGCGTCCCGAAGCGGCGGCGGCAGGGCACGGCGGCGGCTGCAGGCGCAGCGGCGGCAGCGATCGGGCGTGAGGGCGGCGGCGGCGAGGTGCGGCGGCGGCGGATCTCGGCGATGCGGCTGAGCGCGGCGGCCGCAGGGCGCCGCAGGGCGGCGGTGGTTGGCGCGGGGTCAGGGCAAGGGGTGGCGGCGGAGGAGGCGGCGGCTGCGACGGCACTAGCGGTGCGGCGGCGGCGGCGGCGACGTCGGCGGTTGGACCCCTTCCCTCACCTTCCTTGAGCAGCCACTCGAGAGGAAACTCCTTTTTTTCTCAAATGACGGCTAGGGTTTGTGGGGGGGTCCCTTCCCCTCTTATAGAGCCCATGGTGGGCCAAGAGAGGAAAGGGCCCACTTGAGGCCCACAACCCACACCCATAGTCATAGAAAGAAATAAGGTTCACAAAGGGAAAGGGCCTTAGGCTAGGGTCCCGAAACAAGGGAACCCACCCCCAAGGCCTAAAAGAAAGAGAAGAAAATATGCAAAGGCCCGCTTAAACACATGCGGGCTACGAAAATACGAAATAAAGGAAAACATAGAACGATAACTTCACTCGCGCGCGAGCCCGATGAAGTCTGTGGTGGCGAGATGAAGTCCTCACTTAGTGTAGTGAAAGTCGGCATCCTTCGTCTTCGCCTGTCGAGGGGGCTGGACGCGCGTGGGTGTCGGCTCCTCTGGCGCCGTAGTGTCATGCCTTGGTGGCGACGGGGGTTGTACGCCACCACATCGACTGCAATTCTTTGGATGATCTTTCAGTTGGTGAAGCAGATGAACAGAATGAACTCACGTGTGGATGAGATACAAAACTTTGTCAAGACAAACATTCCTATCACGACGGATAATAGGAATGGTAAGCAATGTTTCTTTTACTTACCAATTACCATTATAGGCCACTGCCAATCCAAGGAATTAAGGACCATTATCAAGTTAGACGCACAATGCAAACCATGTTCATGTTGACGAGAGGCAGTGAAGACTACCCTAGCTATATCAAGCCTTTGAAGTGGCAAAGACTTACCACGCCTTTACAAGGATCATCCTTTCCACAAAGGCTCGATTGATGACAAGACACCAACTGATGTGGTAGAGCAAGACAATAGTTATGAGGATGAGGACAAGCAAACCAAGGTTGAGTTTAATCCATACACATACAAGCCTCCTATACCTTACACTCAAGCATTAAATTTCCCTAGAGCCAAGCCAAGTGAACCCATTGATCACCTACTAGAAGCCTTCCAAAAAGTTACCATCACTATCCATGTAGTAGATGCCATCACGCATATTCCCTTGTATGAAAAATTTCTTAAAGGCCTTTGCACACCCCATAAGAGTCCCAAGAGGATCTAATTGAGTGATATCATGAGTTCAATTATGATGAATACCTTGCAGATAAAAAAGAGAGATCCCAAAGCATCCATGATCACTAGTGAGGTTGGATGAATGACCTTTATTAGATCCTTATTAGACACTAGAGCTAGTATTAGCATTCTTCCTAAGATAGTATTTGACTGTCACCATGTTGAGGACTTGTAGCCTTTCCTTTTAGAATGATGCTTAGCGGATGAATCAGTGAGGAAACCACATGACATAGTAGAAGATGTGATTATCAATATAGAAGATTGTTATTTCCCGTTGAACTTTCTAGTCATAGATATGAAAATTTCTAAGGAGCTTAGTCAAGTCCCAATAATTTTAGGATGACCTTTCCTAACCATCGCAAAAGCCATCATAAACTAGGAGAAACGAGAAGTGATAATAAAGGTGTGAGAGCACATGGTGATGGTTGTCATAAAAAAGTTGATGAAGTTTCCTTTACGAGGTTTCATGGACTTGGGTGCGATTGAACTTTGTGATGATGAGGATATTGAAGTTTGCAAAGAAGAAGTTATGTCAATCAATGATGAGGTCAACATTGAGGACATCGAGGCAAAGTCACTACCATCGAACAAGCCTACATTGGAGCTCAAGCCTCTACCATCTTCATTCAAGTATGATTTTCTTGATGTGCAAAAAGAAAATCTGATGATCATTTATTCACAGCTCAATCAGGAGTAGGAGAAGAGATTACTTGATGTGTTGTGACAGAATGAGCAAGCAATCGACTGGACCTTGGCAGACTTAAAGGGATTGGATCCCTCATTGTGCACATATCATATCTTCTTGGAGGGCGATTCTAGAACTGTTAAGGAGGCCCAAAGAAGACTAAATCCCAAGGTGGGAAATAGTAATAAAAGAAATCCTTAAGTGGCTAAACCCAGAAATCATATATCCTATTTATGATAGCCAGTGGGTTAGTTCGGTGCACATTTTTCCTAAGAAAGTCAGAATGATTGCGATAGTGAATGAGAAAGGCAAGGAGATCTAGACACGCCCTCCGATAAAGTGGCAAGTTTGTATTGACTATTGAGAGCTTAATGCTACAACGAAGAAGGATCACTTCCTTTTACCATTCATCAACCAGATCTTAGACCGTTTGGCAAGACAGAGTTACTTCTACTTCTTAGAGGGATATTAAGGCTACAAATAAATTTCTATTCAGCCAAACGATTAAGAGAAGACAATGTTTATATGTTCCTTTGGCACATTTACTTTTATATGGATGCCATTCGAATTATATAATGCCCCCACGACATTCTAGAGATGTATGACAATGATCTTCTCTAACTTCCTTAGAAACAATCTAGAGGTTTTTATGGATGGTTTTTCAGTCTTTAGAGAGGATTTTAATGATTGTTTGGCTCGTCCCAAGAATTCTTGAGGTCTGCGTCAAGAAACAACTTGTGTTGAGTTGGGAGAAATCCCACTTCGTGGTACAAGAGGGAGTAGTGCTCGGGCATATAATTTTGAGCAAAGGAAAAGACGTAGACAAGGCAAAGATAGAGATCATCCAAAACCTCCCTCTACCTACCACGTTACAAAATCTACACGGCTTTCTCTGGCACATTGGCTTTTATAGGATATTGATATGGGACTTTGCCAAAGTCTCAAAGCCCTTGACCCTTCTTCTTTTCAAAGATAAAGACTTTATGATTGACAAAGAAGGGGAGTGAGCATTCCAAATGCTAAAGTAAGCCTTGATCGAGGTAAAAATTCTACAAAGTCTTAATTGGGACTTGCCTTTTGAGATTATGTGTGATGCTTCAGTTATGGAGAATTATTTTAGAAACATGAACACAAGGGTTCTAAGTGAACCTATCCTCCTCCTTCTCCTCCTCCTCCTTCTTCTCCTCCTCCTTATCTACCAATTTGAGAAATTATCCATTCCTTAAATGGATGAAGAAGACCTCTCTAAATAAATAAAGAGAGTGTAGATCTTAAGGGAATTATCTTCCCTCCTTCCTCTATTTTACACTGATCTAAAGATTGATTTGGTCAAAAGAAATATAACCTTGATCCTTAGAAACTTAGAATCCCTTGAATGGACCAAGTCAACCACCCCTTTACCTTTGATATAGGTTCCCTATTGTCTAAACCACCACCACCATATCATAGGTACCTTGTATAGTTGTGAATAATGATCTCAAGAAACATCAATAGGAACACTTTTGTGAAATATCCCTTCTTTCATTGAAAACCCACCTATAGTTAGAATTAGGAGAGATCTAAAGGAGGAACTTACCTTCTTAGTTACTTCAAGACAAAGCCTATACATGAATATTATCATGCACTTATCCACATGAAGCAACATCACCAAAACTTCTAAAGACTACTGAAGCTGTACAAGAGAAAATCACCTCCCATCGACATAAGACATCCACTGCTACTGAAGAGGCAGTTAAGGAGAATATCCCTACCATCTACAATCCTGGTCAAAGGTCCTCTGTGAAGCCAATATATTACGGTCAACCATCTACGGAGCATAGCGGCTATCTCGCCTACACAGGATGTATCAAAGACTCCATCGTGAAGCCACTGTCATCCGAGACACCCGAAGACCTCACGGAAACTTGGAGACAGCTAATAAATGGCAGGGGACTACACATAGCATGAACCGCGATTACAGCTCTACTTCTTGCGCGGCCTTGTCCATGCCCTCATCAACGTCTATATCTGGGAGTATCGTCTATGACGACCATCGCCAACAAACTGGAGGATTATCTATCTCTCGACGCCTGCAACCGTCACCGATAAAACGTACATGGTATCAGAGCCCCGGAAGGACTAGAAGAATACAAGAAGAACCGCCACGATTCTGAAGAGCATGAGGAATGTCCTGACTGTGATTTGATCGATCATCGAAGACCCAAATAACGACAAAACCAAAAGCTAAAGAAAATTATTCAGCTACCTTTCCTCTACCTGCCGTTACTCCCAATCTGATCGCTCCAGATGATAGATAGCTCTCAAGATGTCTCATATAAGTTCAGATGAAGAAGATTTCCTATCACGGACACATTGATATCGTCTTCACCGATATTAGTCGGTTTCGCAAATCATCGCCTCCTTCGTACATCGCAGATTCACTAAAAGACGAAAGAGGCAGAAATTCTCAACAAGTGACTTTCGTCGGCGATAAAACATCACGATCGAAACTCACCCAGGTTAACACCCGAATGAAGCCCAGCTTATCCAACCGAGTCGAAGTCATGACTTCATCCCGACCAACAGACCTACCTCCCGACTCAACGGTCATGACGGAGCCCACGTAAGAAGCAACAAAAGAAATTCGCAACTGGTATAACCGTTATCCACGGAAGTTACGAAGACGCGTCTCATCCCTCCCACTCCTCTTCTCCGTCTTCTATAAAACGAGAGAATGTCAGGGATGAAAAACAGTTTTTTATCATTGAATGAAAGAATTGGTTCTTGGTTACCTTGACTCCCTTTTGTGTTCGCGTTCATCCCGTATTTCCATCATCCCCTCCCGCATCATCCTCCTCGTCCGAGTTCTACCCTCCTCTCTATTCGCCCCCTCTCTTCTGTCACTTTCAGTTCCTACCGTCAGAGACTCGTTGAGGAAGTCCGCATCAATTGACGATCCCAGGACCATCGCCTCTTCGCCAACTCAAGTATTCATCCTCAACTTCCGTACAGTGATAATATTCTATCCAAGATCTAAAGTCCAGCGTTAGAAACTCTAATCTCCCTACCATCTTTCATTTTTCTCTTTCCGTCCTCTACTTTCTTATATTATATAATATAATATATTAACCACGTCCCTATCCCCGTTCTCTCTCTTATCGTCCCCGCTATCTTCCCTATTCTTATTTCGTATACTCTATATTATCTCTCTTATACAATATCTCTGATCTGATCTACATCTAAATTATCTATTTTCATTCTTATACCTCTTATATTCTCAATTTGATATCACTGCATAGGTCCTCCTTTCTATTGTAGGATAATTCTTAATTAATACTACTAATTATTCTCCTCATATTTCACATCTCTTTCTTCCTTATCATTATCATACCTACCATCACATTAAGAAATATCCTACATCATTCAGACTATGTAGTGGGAGCTGTTTTGGGGCAACGGGTGGACTACGTGAGCAAGATGCTTGCCAAAGCTCAGATGCACTACACGACGACAGAGAAGGAGCTACTAGCAGTGGTCCACACCTTAGAGAAGTGCCAACCTTACATCTTGGAGAGTAAGAAAACCATCTAAATAGATCATTGCTATTGATGGGTTCATATACATCATTCTAAATATATATATATTTAATGTATAACTCTTTCTAATACAATACATGTTATCATGTTTTTGTGAAATTTTTATATTCGTCATGTTATTCCACTCTTATACTCAAATTCCATCTAATTAGTGTTAATTATGTATAAACATGAATACGCCTTGTTGATAGCATGCAATTTATGCTATAAATTATATGATTATAAAATACAAATTAAGACATAAACCATTACATTCTTATGTATGTTATCATACTTTGAGTGCATATCTATCTTTCTATAAAATTTAAAGTTATATTTATCAAATTCTATATTTTTAGGGATAATCATAATTAATTAAAGAGAGATATTTGAGATAAGATTATTCTCATTTTATATTTGAGAAAGTTTTAATTTCAATATAATAAGAGAGTTTTTTTATGCACGCATTTATTTTTCTACTTTTATTTTCCAAAGTAAATGAGTTTATTTTTGAGATGAAAATTTATTCTCTTGTTATTTATTAAATCTAACTTTTTAAAATGATAGATTATTTAATTTCTGATCAGACAAAAAAAACTGTTTAAAAGGACTTGTATTTTTAAAGTTATGAATTTTCTAAATTTTAGGGATTTTTCTACTAGTTTTTTTGAATTTTTTTTTGAAGTTTCTGGATTTCTTTTGAATTTATTTTAAATTAAAAACAAAAAATATTTTTTTTAATCACGTGATGATGTGGCTGATGAAGTGGACTGTGCTCTTGCATGCCAGCTTATGCACGTGCCATGTGGCACACACGTGTGTGTATATGTGTGGACATAGTTAATGGTTAAGAAATCTTTCAAAATATATAAGCTAACCCACTAAAATGCTCCACTATTTATACACGCGTTGTTATGTTATTTTCGCCATGAGGGACTTTTTGTGCTTTTGTTTTCTCGCAAGTGATGTGATGTGATGGGAAGTGTTAGATTTGTCATAGAATCATTCTATTTCACTCATGCAATCTCAGCCGTTCATCGGAGGAGTTATAACGGTTGAGATTAAATCATGCACAATAGACTCTTGTGGACACGTGTACACATCTAGAGCCTTTGATGAAAATCAAACAACGATGATTACACGATGCTTCTTCTTCACGCGATGACATAGCAAAATCTCAGCGCTTCATTGTGAATCCAATGGCCATAACTTAAAGGCATCGATTCGCATTCTAACATTACATTTGGGTCGTTGATTGAACATGAAGAGGGAAATCAAACGGTCGTTGATTATATTATGTGCGTTCTTCCTAATCTTTCTACTTGTAGCATTATATTTCAATTTCAAATACTAGATTAGTCAAATTTTATAATTTTAAATGTTTTCTCTCTTCGCAATCAATTTTTCTACCATAAATTTGCTCCTTGATTTCTTCACAAATACTTATTCAAATTGAGTTATTTTTTATTCCATGGATTCCTCTTGAAGTCTTCATTCTAAAAACACTAAAATTCCTAATTTAACAATTCATTTCATCATCCGGTTTGATCAAATTTTAAGAATACCTTAAAAATTCCCTAAATCTTCAAGGATTTGAGCCTTAATCATCATTATAGTAATTAATTTGTGATTTAATCTTAAAATTGATGAGTTGAGTATTTATTTTGACATGCATTGGGGTGTTTTCAAAAACCATGCAAATTCATTTTGTGAAATGGCAATGTTTCCGAGGATTTAGGCATTATTTTTTTAGTCAATTAGTCAATTTTAACTATATCAAATTCATATTTTTTTCAGTTTCTTTCTTGATTTAAATTCTTATCATTCCTACATTGAGTGAACCGAAGTAGAAATCCATCTTTGAGATCCTTAAGTTGAAGAGATCAAGTAATTTTCCTTTTTCTTCATATTACAAACAATCACTTTTTCAAAATTGTGTATAGAAAACGTATTTCTCATGTATACCAACACCAAGGTATGATCATTTGTCATTATTTGATAATTTGATAATTATATATATATATATATATATATATATATACGATCCACCCTTCCATGAGACGTTAGACCACCTGGAGAATGAGGAATATCCCTTTACATATAGATCTTTTCGAACACTCCTCACATTCACCCTCCTCTTCTGCGTCATCTTTGACCTTAGAATCTGTAGAAATGGTCCGGAATGACTGACGAGACTAAATCGTATGGTCGTTGAATGAACACGACTTAGTGTCAAAACAAAGTCCTAAACTTACCAATTTATGATTAATCAAAGTAATTAATTAGTATAATGGTAATTAAGGGTCGAATCCACGGAGAATTAGGGAAATTTGAGAGATATCTTTGAAATTCGGTCAAATCGGATGATGAATTGAGAATAGAAATTGGGCGTTTTAATATATTAAGAAAGATAACTCAAAATCGAATCCACGGAATCAAAAATCAAGTGATTTGGATAAGAATTCGAAGAGAAATCGAAGTTTGAAGTTTAGAGAGAAATTCGTTTCGAAAAACGATTTAAAACCGTAAATTAAACTAAATCTACGATGCTAAAATGACAATTAACACTAAATGATGAAAGATTAAGATGAAATCACGCAACCTAACCCAAAGTAGCCTTCGAAATGATCCAATTAATCGCCGGATGCAAGGCTTTTCATTCCGAATTTTCGAAGACGAAAGTGGAGTTCAAGATGTGATTTCTTCCTTCTCGTTCAATCAAAGTTTGATTTCAAGCATTCAATTGAAGTAGAAACGAGTCAAGAACGCTCTCGAACAAACGGCGCGCAATTTGGTGGAGTATACAAAGAGTATTTGAAGATTGATCGCGAACGTGTTCTTCGTCGCGAAGAACCGTATTTAAATAAAACGAAAATGATTTTCAACCGTCGGATTCAGGAGTTCATCGCGATCGACGGTCGTGATGATCCGTTGTTTCACGAATCGTTGCCTTCAAACGTCGTTCATCCGATCGCTGATGGAAGGTAGGGATTCGTCCACGTCTTTAAGTGAAAGGATGCGTCGTTTTGTGACCATCCGTTGGATTTTAATCGTGCGATCGTGATTAATCTGAGGCTCGTTGAATATAGACCGTTATAATAATCACGATCGACGGCCAGGATGTTTTCACTTAAAGCCTCTTTTACCCACGTGTTTTGATCGGAGATCAGGTGGACCTTGTGTCCATCGCGTTGACGCACGCGATTCGTCGCTCATACAA
Organism: Lemna minuta; assembly: GCA_024174645.1. Taxonomy (NCBI): domain Eukaryota; kingdom Viridiplantae; phylum Streptophyta; class Magnoliopsida; order Alismatales; family Araceae; genus Lemna; species Lemna minuta. The sequence continues at coordinate 4,167,280 of CM044110.1, read as the reverse complement.
TCCAATGCCTCTCGTCGCGCCACGCGTCCTGCAGAGATTGATTCAATGGGATTTTAGTCCCACACGGAATAAACTGGGGAAAATGACGCGTATATAAGGTACGCGATTTCAGGGGTATTAATAATTTGTCTCCCTATACACGGGAGACCTATATACATTATATAAATATAAATAACATCTACGTGTCACATCAGGGCCACGCGTAACCCTCTGTGCCACGTAGGCGCTCGCGCCAGTCCACGTGGCGATGCCACGTGTACACGCCCGATTAAACCCCCTTTTTCGTGATTTTTAATTTATTTTAAACATTTAAAAATCGAAATAAAATCTAATTAAATTCAGAAAAATTCCAGAAAAATTCCTAAAAATTGTAAAATTCATAACTTTGAAAATATAACTCCAAATTAATTCAAATTTGTTTTTTTGGATTCAGAATTGAATAATCTATCATTTTAAAAGGTCAAATTATTAAAATAATAAGAGAATTAATTTATATTAATTGTATACATTTATGTATCTTATAAAATAAATTCATAAACACACATAAATGCCAATAAAAGTCTTCTCTCTTATATTTTCATCCTTAAAACATGATTACGATCTTAAATATAATTAGGATTAAATATTATAATGTTTAATTATACATAATAACCCATAAATTGATGTATTTTAAGATCATAACATGAATTTACACAAAATGATAGAAATATGCTTAAAAGATGATAACATGCATATATTTGTAATGATTAATGCATTAATTTGCATTAATAACTATGTAATTACATGCATAAATAGCATGTTATCAATGACGAGGAAAATGCTAGGAAGTGTGTTAGTGACTACACTAGGCCCATCCTCCAAAGACCTGTCACTTGTGTTCATGGTCCTCTTAATAGAGGTGTGAATTTAAGGATAGATTCACGTGTGATGAGTATGTTACCTATCATCCATGGTAAGCCTTTCGATGAACCCTTTAGACATGTAACGAGCTTAGCCAAGTGTGCAAAATTAATCAAATTCATGATGTCCCTACTGATGTAATGAAAATGAAACTCTTTCTTGATACCCTTAGAGATAGATCTAAATATTAGCTTTTGAAATTAGAAAAAGAGTTCACTACTTGGATCGAGATGGATGAAGAATTCCTTAAGAAATATTATTCCGTAGGAAAACTGCCTACATTAGAAAGGCTATTCATGAGTTTACCTAAGGCCTGAGTGAAACCTTTTATGAAGCAGCTGAAAGACTTAGGGACCTCACAAGGGAGTGACCTCTTAATCATTTTAATGGCCAAGTCAACTCTAAATCTCAAAAGTCAAATGGTATGATTAATGTTCAAGATTGTCAAAGGTGAGAAGAAAGGTTAGAAATGGTCAAATTTATCTTTTAAATAATTATTAAGATCATACTATCCTTTTGGGGGCAGCCACTTCACTAAGCTAAGTTAAGGTAAGTCAAAGTTGGTTAACTTTATCTATTTTAGGGAATGTTGAACAAACTATATTAAAATAATTTTAAAGTAATTTATTTTATTTTTAAAATGAAGTTGAGGTCACCCTCTTAATGTGGATGTCCTCCTCATTAGGAAGGAGTTGGTCATCACCCTTTTAAGAGGTGGGGCCTAAGTTTTTTGGAAGGGGGGTTATTACTAGAAGGAAGAGGAGAGGAGGTAAAGGTCCAAGTAGGGTTCAACGGTTTCGGTCCGGTCTGGTTTTTGGCACAATACTCGGTCCAAATCTTAATTCGGTCTCGGTCTCAGTCAACCTCGGTCACGGTTTGGTTTGTTCTTAATTTCAGTCTCAAATTTTCAAATGTAAAAAATTTTCAAATATCAAAAACTAGTTTCAAATGTCAAAAAATTTCCCACCTAGAAGTTTAATTCACTGACGGAATGAACTCTCTATGAATTTAAGAATTGGTGGCCTGCTCCAGGAGTTCAAATAACATCTCCCAAAAGATGTATCCCTTGAAAATTTGAGCCTTTGAGGATCTGCCCATGAAAAAAAGTGAAATTATTTAATAGTTCAGAAACTTAAATAGTTTACAATTATCGTAAACTTCCAGTATTATGTAATTAATAAATATAAGTGTGCCTATTGATAAAAATGCTAATTATAAATGGAGAAACAGACCTAGCAATAAGAAATTGAGCTAGAAATAAGAAAATTTACTCCTTGTAATTAATAGAGGTCACCAAAGGAGTTTAAATCAAGCAAAATCAGTCACTTCATAAAAAAAATCATACCTCAAAAAGATCATAGGAGATCGATACCTTGATACTGTTCTTTGAGGAAAAAGAAATATTAGTCATCATCTTCACCAAGTTCTTTCGTATCGTTATCTATTTCATCCTTATAACTCCAAGATTTTGAGGTCATCAAAATTGATATTGTTTTTGGAGATAATCTTCCCCTTTTTTATGTAACAATCCATCATCCTGATGAGAAAAGACGCTCAGATGGAGAACTTGATGCACAAACTGATAGAAACCCCTTTGCTAGTATTGCAAATCGTGGATATTTTTCGAAACCAATTTTACACCACCATTATAGAGCATCAAGATGAGAACCCTCAACTGGAGAGTCATGCATATAATCAAATATTTCATAGATATTTGCCTTTCTAATACGATGTTCATGTTCCTTTTCCTTTACGCTTTTATCAATTCAACCATCATTTTTGAACAAGCTGTAGAATTACTAAGTAATGTCTCACCCTGTGTGCAAGTGCTTGATGTTGGTGGGGCAGGCATCAATAGATGCAAATTCTCCAAGTGTTGCATGATATATTCTTGCTCATCCATGGGAATATATTCAAGTTTTAAAGACGGATCAAGCATTGTAGCGATAGGAAGATTGGTTTTCTTTTTACCTGCGACTCATACTTAAGTAACTTTGCCTTCATCACATTGTATGCTCCTTTCAGTGCCATTGATTATTCTATGCTCATTGATCTTCCCACTACATCTTCAAAAGGGTTCTCCAATACAACAATTAATTTGTTTTACTGATTTAATAAAAGGTCAAAAATAGAAGTAACATTAGGTGATGTTATGGACTTTGACCTACAAACTATCTCGGTGGCCTCTCGAAAAGCTAAAATTTCATCTGCAAACATCTTAAGAAGCCCCCACTCTTGAGATGTAACAAAAAAAAGATCTTTGCCATCTTTCTTACAAGTGGTTGCCATTGCATTCAACTCCTTCCTTTTCTCCCAGGCTGCTATAATCATGTCATATGTCAAATTCCACCTCATGCGAACATCTGTGATTAGCAAGTTTTTGTTTGGCATTTTATGCTTCTCACTCAATTCCTTGTATTCATGAATTCTTTGAGGTGTACTATTCGCCATAAGAACAAGTTTTCGGAGCCAACGAAGAATTTTTCCAAATCCTTTTTTTGAGGAAACTTCTAATACATCTTTGTCACATCCTTCATCATCCTCACCTTAAGAATATTCTGAAGTCAAGGATGGATTACCTAACTCCTTCAAGCCTCCTTGAACGACTAGGTTGAGAACATGGGCCATACACGGCACATGGTGCTGCTTGGTAAACATCGAACCATTCTTATTCATCATTCTTTCCAAGCTTGCCACCATTGTCTTGTTATTACTTGCGTTATCAGTTGTGATTGTAAAAACCTATTAGAAAATTTTAAAAACATTATGCATCGAGGATTGATAATAAACAATTGTTAAAAAATAATTATTAACCTTTTGAGTGAGATCAAACTCTTGATGTGATGCCACCTCTGCCAAATTGGGACCGAGACAAAATTTCGCTAAAAACGCACAACGGCGTCTCGCTCATGTCCCAGAGGGGTCCCCTCCGACAGTGCCAAAACGCGCCAAATGTCCCACGAACGTGCAGTCAAAGGCCCATTTTCATGGACCGACTTTCTCGGTCTGATCTGGTTGACTGAACCTCGATTGGTCTTTTTGGAACCCTAGGCCCAAGGAGAGCATTTATTGATGCTCAATCTTGTAGTGGAGAAGAAATCAATTGAGTATCGTGATCGGAGAGGATTGATCATCATACAGCCTAGGACGGATATTGTTACGGGGTTTGCGCGATGATCCAGATTGAGTTCTTGCTTTTTTTCATCTCCATAAAAAGTAAGGTTATATTTTATTTACAATTTTATTTTTATTTTCTTTTAATGGGATAGCTTTGATATCATTCACACTCATAACTCCCTCTCCCTATTGCGGCACGTCAATCTGTCGATCCGTCACTACCACTAACCACTCTTTCCACCTTGCCATCATCTCACCCACATTTCATTTCTTTTGATATTAATTTTCCACTTAAATTCTGATTTCTTTATCAATTTAAAAAGAAACCAAAAATTTATGACTCATACTTGTCTCTACATGCCCCCATCCATGCTCTCACTTCTTTTCACGCTCTCACCTTTCATTTGAACACTTAACTAATCTCATTACCCCAGCACCCTATGTATTCGACCCTTGCTTGCACTCTACTAAATAAGGAAATGTAAATTTTACTCCATGAATTTGATACACAACATTGATGAAAAACATACGTAATCGAGATCATCAATCATGCGGCACTAAAGTACTTACTCTTCAAGAAGGAGACAAAGACACAATTAATATGATGGGTAACACTTCTTCAAAAGTTTGACTTAGAGATTAAAGACAAGAAGGACAACAAGAACTCGGTGGTGGATCACCCATGATGTCTTCATATTCCAAGAATGGGAGACATCTGTGACACATTTCTTGATGAGCATCTCCTTGTCATATCAACTTCCTAGTGACTAGATTGATCCTGAAGCATTGGAGTTGGCATCAAAAGAATAAGTTCTTCCATGAACTTATATACTAGTTTTGGGAAGAACCACTTTTATTCTATCTCGGATATGACTATATCATTTGGTGATGCGTACTAAAGGAGGACCAAGGAGACATTTTAGCGATGTTCCACTCATCTGCATGTAGATGATACTTGTCCAGACAGAAGACTCCTATAGATCAATTTTTATTGGCCCACCATCTTCAAGGACGCCCAAGGATTTCACATGGAACGCTTTAAGTGTCAAGCTTTATTAAACATCTCTAAATGAGATGAGATGCCACTCTGGCCGATCATTGAGGTTGAGATATTCAATCTATGGGAGATTGAATACATGGGGCCTTTTATGCCTTCATATGGGAAAGATTACATTACTTGTGGCAGTGGATTATGTGTCCAAGCTGGTTAAGGCTATCTCCACTATGAAAAACAGCCATCAAGAGGTGCTCAAATTTGTCACGAGGACCTAATATGGATGTCCGAGGGTCCTAATTAGTGATGAATGCTCACATTTCAATAATGCTCAATTTTGTGTATTTTTTAAGAACTATGGAGTACATCATTGCATCATCACACCCTACCACCCTAAGGCAAATGGGCAAGTCAAAGTGTGCAATAGAGAAGTAAAAAAACATATTAAAGAAGTCAGCCAGATGGGAAGGATCGGGCACACAAGCTTCCTGATATATTATGGGCGTATAAAATGGCTTACAAGACACCCATTGGGATGTCTCCTTTTTGGCTCATTTTTGAGAAAGCGTGTCACCTTTCAGTCGAGCTTGAGCATAAAGCACATTGCTCTCTTAAGAAGCTCAACTTATCTTTGGACTTAATCGGGAAACACAATCTTCTCCAGCTTCACGAGTTATAGGAGCCAAGACATGACACATCTAAGAAAATGAAGATCTACAAAAAAGAGCAAGGCCTTTCAATGCAAGTACATTCAAAGAAAAACCATTCAAGCAAATGATAAGGTTTGGCTCTATAACTCTTTCATTAAGTTCTTACAGGAAAGTTGCACTCGCGATAGGACGATCCGTATATGGTTCTGGAGTTATATGAGGAGGGATTGATAACATGCTAATTAGACATGATAATACACGATTATTAATGCATGTTAAGGCATAAAAAATTTTATTCCTACGCATGTTATCATCTTTATGAGTGTTTATCTATCATTCTATGAAAAAATCATTATAATCTCAAAATACATTAATTGAGGGTTAATTATGATGAATTGAAGATTAATAATTTCATAACCCATCTTTACTTGAGATTATAAGTAGTTTTTAAAGATAAATAATAAGAGAACTCATTTTATATACATTCATTTTTATTTTCTAAGTTTTAAAATCTTAAAGAAATGAATGTATTTTTGAAATAGAAATTAAATCTCTTTTTATTTATTAATATTGAATTTTTAGAATGATAGATAATTAAATTTCGCATCAAATGAAAAAAATTTGGATTAATTTGGAGTTATATTTTAAAAGGTATGAATTTTCTAATTTTTAGGTATTTTTCCAAATTTTTCTAAATTTTTCTGAATTTTTAATGAATTTTTAAGGATTTTCCGGAATTAAAAATCAAATTTTTCTAATTTAAAATCGATTTTTCATATTATTTATAGCGCACAAGTGACGTGGCGTGATCTAGAGCGTTTGATCAATCACGATCGATGATGAAGGGCGCGATGCGACGTGACACATCGTCGGACGTCCGATCGCGCGATTTAATCATGATCGTCGATCTTCACTTAAAGCATGGGGGTACGTGGCAAGATCGGATTTATCTCAAATTATTTTAATCTCAGCCATTGATCAAGAGGAGTTATAACGGTCGAGATTAAAACGGACGAAAAACGTATCGGAACGTTTGATCGAGACACAATTGCAGACATTATATGCATTATTTATAAAGCTCGCGAAGTGGCTTCATCTCAGCGGTCGATCGAAGATCTAACGGCCATGAATTAATCATAATAATTTGCATCCGATGCGTTTCATCAGAGCCGTTGATCACGAATTAAATGTCGATCGGACGGTTACGCCCAAATCGCCCTATAAATTGAGATGTTCTTCGAGATCATAAGGTATTCGAGAGCAATTCGAGTAAACCAAACTGTTTAGACACTAAATCTCTTGAATCTCTTTTCCCCAATCGCTTGTAGACTCATTTCTGCGTCCATGGAGTGTTTGAGATAAAGATTTCGATAATCGATGAGGAAGAAATCAACGCTTGAACTCCACAATCACGATTTTCTGAATTTTGATGAATAGCCTTGATTCTGGCAATTAATTGGATCAATTCGATTGCAATTGTGGGTTAGGAATCGTGTTTCATCGTAATATATCTTCGTATACCTTTTAATTTTGTTTTACAATCAAAATTTGATTTAATTTCAGTCTTAATTTTGGATTTTCGTGATTTTTATTTTTAGAAAAACCACCTCTGTTCATTTGATGATTTCTCCGCGACACCAAATCCAAATTGAGTGATTTTTGATTTAGTGGAATCGTCTTCGAGTCCTCTTTCATAAAATATTAAATTGCCTAATTTCTGACACTAATTCATCATCTGATTTGATCAAAGTCAAAATGATCATCAGAAATTTCCCTAATTCTATGTGGATTCGACCCTTATTTACCATTATACCCCTCAATTCATGAATTATTCTTGAAATTGGTAAGTTTGGACTTTATTTTGACCTTTGACTGTGTGTTTTTAACAGCCACTTGGTCTCGATCACTCAAATGGCGCCGCTGCTGGGGAATTAAGGCAAAAATTTGATCTCTTTAGTCAAATTTGACTTGGTCAACTCGGATTTTTTTTATTTCTTCAATTTCACTCACATCGATCATACACTGAGTGATCCAAACCAAAAATTCATCTTTGAGATCCTTAATTCGATAAGATTAAGCGATTTCGCCCCTTTTCTAAGGATCACAGGCGATCATTTCTTGAAACTCGCGTTGAGAACTCTTCACTCTCACATATACCGACATTCAGGTACGATCGATGTCAATTTTTGATAATTTTATAAGAATTATACTGATCTAAATATTTGATCCACCCTTCCATAAGTCGACAGACGACCTAGAGATTATGTAATAACCCTTTAAACATATATCTTTTTGAACGATCCTCGCAATCCCCCGACACCATCGAGACCTCTTCACCGTAGAACCAATAGAACCAATAGAAATGGCCTAGAACAACGAGGGAAATGAAAGGAAATGCCCTAGTGACTACGCGAGGCCCGTCCTCCATAGACTTGTTATGAGAATTCACGTATCCCTAAATAGAGGGGCGAATTTTAGAATAGATTCTCATGTTATGAGTATGCTTCCTATCTTCCATGGTAAACCTTCCGAAGATCCATATAGACACGTAGATGAGCTATCCATAGTGTGTGAAATTAATCATCTTTAGAATGTCCCTACCGACACGATGAAAATGAAACTCTTTCCCGCTACCCTTAGAGACCGAACCAAGGAATTGTTCATAAAATTAGGGAAAGAATTCACTAGTTGGACCGAGATGGAGGAGGAATTCTTAAGAAAATATTATGTCGTAGGGAAAACTAAACTCCGTCAGAAAGCTATCCACGAGTTTACCCAATGCACGAGTGAAACCTTTCATGAAGCTTGGGAGCGACTTAGAAACCTCACTAGGGAGTTTCCACACATGGAGTGTCTAACAATGAATTAACGCAAGTATTTTATGACGGGTTAGGCCCGCAAGATAGATATCTTTTAGATGCAACAAGTGGCGGCACCTTCATGAGCAAATATGAAGATGAAGCTATGGAACTCATCGAGACGGTGGCAAAGAATAGCCATAACAATGCAGCTAAACCATTCAGAAGAGGTGCAATGCCGAAGGGACAGATGATCAATGCAAAATCAGCGGAGACGGGGATGCTCCTCGAAAGAATCGACAAAATGACGGAAGTCTAAAATCTACTACTGGATCGACTCAACATTTGCAACGGTTCTGAAGGACTTTCCCCCGTCTCACTCCAAGAAGCGTCACCGTGTGCCAATTGCTCTAGATTCAACCACGTCGAATTAGAATGCCCCGTAATGGTGATCCAAGGGCAAGGAATATTCAGACAAGGTCCATCAAGAGGACCGACTCAACAGGGACGACCAAATTATCCAAGTGCATACCCTAACTATTGTAATACCCCTATTTTCAATAACAATCCTTCGCATCATGCAGGATTTAGGAGGAACAACGATTAACCCTATCCTCCATCATAAAGTGGTAAAAAACAACATCAACAACCCTATGTGAATCAAAGACAATTGTCATTCGTCCCGCCGACACAACTACAAGCTTACACGCAAGCCCTATGCCAGACCGCGCCGACATCCGATCTGATCCTCAAAGCGATCTCGCAATTAATGGAGCAAATGACGCGGATGAACTCACGCATGGATGAAATACAATAATTTGTCAAGATGAACATCCAACCGATGACCGATAAGAAGGGTAAGCAAGTAACTTTTACTGACCAATAACCTTCGTAGGCCACAGCTAACTCGAGGAATCAAGGGGCCTCATTGAGCCAGACGCATAATATCAACCATATACACATCGACGAGGAGGCTGTGGAAATGGCACTAGCGATATCAAGCCTTCGAAGTGGAAAAGACCTACCGGATCCATATAAGGATCATCCAATCCACTAAGGCCCGATCAAAGAAGAAACACCAATGATCGTCGAGCACGACAGCGATTCGTAGGATGAGGAAGAACATGCCAAGGCCGAACCTAACCATGATACATACAAGGCCCCTATGCCTTATCCTCAAGCACTTAATCGCCCTAAAGCCAAGATTAATGAATCTGATGACAATCTACTAGAAACCTTTAAAAAGGTAACTATTAACATTCCCTTAATAGATGTCATCAATCATATCCCATCCTACCCAAATTTCTCAAAGGTATATGCACTCCCCATAGAAACCCTAGAAGGATCCAACGTAGTGAAATGGTAAGTTCAATCATGATAAATTCCTTACCTATTAAAAAGAGATATTCAAGAGCACCCATGATAACGAGCAAAATATGAAGAATGTCCTTTACTAGATCCTTGCTAGACACTAAAGCTAGTATTAACATCCTCCCTAAATCTGTATTCGACCGTCATCATGTAGGGGAATTGAAACCTTTCTTAGTAGAACTATGCTTAGTAGATAGATCAGGAAGGAAAACACATGGTATAGTAGAAGATGTCATCATCAAAATAGAAGATTGTTATTTCCTGGTAGACTTCCTAGTCGTCGATATGAAAACTACTAAGGAGTTTAGCCAAGCCCCGATCATCTTAGGACGACCCTTCCTAGCTACCGTGAAAGTCGTCACTAATTGGGGTAAAGGAGAAGTAATTCTCAAAGTGGGAGAGCATACCATGAAGGTCGACATCAACAAGCTTATGAAATACCCTTCATGAGCTTTCGAGGACTTGGGTGCCATCGACTTCTCAAACGATGGAGATATAGACGCATGCATAGAAGAAATGATGATGATCGACGAGGAAGCAAGATGTGAAGAACTACCAATGGATGAGCCTACCTTGGAGCTCAAGACTCTCCCATCTACACTCAAGTACACCTTGATGAAGAGAAAGCCAAATCGGTGATTATTTCATCCAAGTAGGATATAAAGCAGGAGGAAAAATTACTGGAAGTATTAAGGCAGAATGAGGACGCAATCGATTGGACCTTGATGGACCTAAAAGAGTTGGACCCTTCACTATGCACTCATCACATCTTCTTAAAGGATGAGTCAAGACCCGTTAGGGAAGCCCAGAGACGACTCAACCCTATGGTATGGGAAGCTGTGAAAGTAAAAATTCTTAAGTGGCTAAACACAGAAATCATCTACCCCATATCTGATAGCCAATGGGTGAGTCCGGTACACTTTTTTCCAAAGAAAATTGGAGTAACGGTCACGATGAACAAGAAAGGCAAAGGGATCTAGACACGCCTTCCGATGAAATGGAGAGTCTACATCGACCATTGGAAGCTGAACTCCACAACGAAGAAGGACCACTTCCCTCTACCGTTCATCACTCAAAACCTGGACCGTCTAGTATGATCGAGTTACTTCTGCTTTCTGGATGGATATCGGGCTACAACTAGATTGCGATTCATCCTAATAATGAAGAGAAGATGGCATTCACATGTCTTTTTGGCACATTCGCTTTTAGACGCATGTCATTTGGACTGTGCAATGCCCCCGCAATATTTCAACGATGTATGACGATAATCTTCTCCGACTTTCTTGGCGACAGCTTGGAAGTTTTCATGGACGATTTCTCCATCTTTCAAAATGACTTTGAGAGTTGTCTTGCTCACCTGACCAAGATCCTAGAGGTCTGCGTCAGGAAATGACTGTGTTAAGGCTGGGAAAAATCTCACTTCATGGTACAAGAGGGAGTAGTGCTCGGGCATATCGTCTCGGGCAAAGGACTAAATGTGGACAAGGCCAAGATATAGGGCATCCTAAATCTCCCTCTTCTAAGTACTGTACGAGATTTGAGGAGCTTTCTCGGGCATGTCGGCTTCTACCAGATATTTATACAAGACTTTGCAAAAGTCTCTAAGCCACTCATCACCCTTCTTTGCAAAGACAAATACTTCATCATTGACGAAGAAGGGAAGCGCACATTTATGATGCTAAAGCAAGCACTGATCGAGGCACCGATTCTTCAAAGTCTTAATTGAGACTTATCATTCGAGATCATGTGCGACGCTTCGGACTACGCGATGGGAGCAGTCTTGAGGCAACGTCTAGACAAGAAGCCGACGGTCATATGCTATGCAAGTAAGACCCTCGTCAAAGCTCAAATAAACTACACGACTATGAAGAAAGAGCTTTTGGTGATGGTCTACGCACTCGAGAAGTTCTGGCCTTACATCTTGGGAAGCAAGATTGTTATCAACACCGATCATGCAGCCTTGAAATACTTGCTCTCCAAGAAAGAGGTCAAACCACAACTGATACGATGGGTGCTGCTCCTTCAAGAATTCGACTTGGAGATCAAAGATAAGAAGGGAATCGAGAACTCGGTGGCAGACCACTTATCGCATCTCCATATTCCACGAGGAGGAGACATCGGTGACACATTCCCCGATGAGCATCTCCTTGCCATCTTGAGCCACGCTCCTTGGTATGCACACATCGTGAACTTCATCGTGACTAGATTGATCCTGGATCATTGGAATCATCATCAAAAAGATAAGTTCTTCCATGATCTCAAGTTCTACTTTTGGGAAGAACCACTCCTATTCCATCTAGGATACGATCAGATCATCTGACGATACATACTACAGGAGGAGCAAGGAGACATCTTAGCGATGTGTTACTCATCGACGTGCGGGAACATTTCGTAGTGCGCAAGACCACGGATAAGATCCTGCACAACGGCTTCTACTGCCCCACCATCTTGAGGGAGGCCCACTGTTTCTACACAGAGTGCCTACAATGTCAAGCAGCATTGAACATCTCCAAGCAAGATGAAATGCCAATGTGGTCGATCATTGAAGTGGAAATCTTTGATCTTTGGGGGATAGACTTCATGGGACCTTTCCCACCTTCTGATGGGAAAGAGTACATCTTGGTAGCAGTGGATCATGTGTCCAAGTGGGTTGAGGCGATCCCCACTAGGACAAACAACCATCTAGAGGTGCTCAGATTTGTCACGAGATGCATCTTCACCCGATACGGTTTCCCGAGGTTCATCATCAATGACGATGGCTCACACTTATACAATGCACATTTCTGGGCATTGCTGAAGAAGTACGGAGTCCACCATCACGTCACCAGCCCATACTACCCCCAGACAAATGGGCAAGCAGAGGTAAGTAATAGAGAGGTCAAGAGCATTCTAAATAAGATAATTTAACCAGATGGGAAGGATTGGGCACACAAGCTTCCCGACGCACTATGCGCATGCCAAACGGCATACAAGACACCCATCAAGATGTCTCCCTTCCGGCTTATCTTCGGGAAAGCCTGCCACCTTCCGATTGAGCTTGAGCATCAAGCCTATTGGGCTATCAAGAAGCTCAACTTATCTTTGGATGAAGCAGGGAAACAATGACTACTCTAGCTTCAAGAGTTACAAGAGCTGAGGCACAACGCGTACGAGAACGCGACGATCTACAAGGAGAAGACGAAGGCCTTTCATGATCGACACATCCAACGATGATCATTTCAGGTCAACGACAAGGTCTGGCTCTACAATTCTTGCCTCAAGCTCTTTCCTGGGAATGTATGCTCTAGATTGGATGGTCCTTAAGTGATTCTAGATTTTTTTTATGGCGGATCAGTACTCATCTCCGACACCAAATCCGATCGACAATTCAAGGAAAATGACCGTCCTCTCAAGCAATACCTGACATCACAGCCACCCGCACCAGTAGACAAGGTAGATCTGCATCTTCCCGAGCACTCGAGGACGTGACGGTGTCACCCTTGACCCATCCGTAGTCGTAGGTTTTATTATAGCTTCGTCTAGATGAAGATGTTAAACTTAGCGCTCTTGGGAGGCACCCCAAGATTATCTTACTCTTTAGTTTTCTTTGTTTTCAGTTTATATAGGTATCAAAGAAGAACTACACTAGGAAAGGGCGCACCTGTACAAAATCCCGTGAACGAGCATCAACGCATCAATGAGTTTTTCTAACCCTTTATCCTCTCACCACATTTTTCATATCTTTTTCATGCCATGATTCATTATTTTTGTTATCTTTTGCATGAGCATGTAGATTTCATTGAGGGCAATGAAAAGTTCTAGTTGGGGGTGAGGACTTAGAAAAATCTCTACTATTTTTCAAAAATTTAACATTCTAAAAACTCCTATTTTCCAAATTTGATCCACTCTACCCCACCTTAGAACTCTTGACATTTAAAGATCCGACCTACTAGAGATGTATAAGAGAGGGCCTCATAGCCCATATGATTACATTTTGAGTAATAAAGCTAAATGATCTAGAGAAACCATGGGATGATATTTAGTCGTTGACTTATTTGGGGTTGGTGACGAAACGAGACTACGAGGCCGCCGAAATCACACGGTCTCGTGTCAAAATTAAGTCCAAACTTACCAGTTTTATCAAATTAATTCGAATTGAGGGGTACAATGGTAAATATGGGTCGAATCCACAGGAAATTAGGGAAGTTCTTGATGATCTCTTCAAATTTGATCAAATCGGATGATGAATCGGTGATAGAGATTGGGGAAAATGATGTTTTATGAAAGATAACTTGAAGACGAATCCACATAATCAAAAATCAATGCATTTGAATTTCATTTTGTGGAGAAATTGAAGATTGAAGAGCGATGATTTTCCAAAAATGTAAATCGCGAAATTACCGAAATTAAGACCGAAATTAAACGAAATTTCGATTCTAAAATGAAATTAAATTAGATACAAAGATAGATTAAGATGAAACACGATCCCTAACCCACAACTGCAATTGAATTGATCCAATTAATCACCGGAATCAAGGCTATTCATAAAAAATCCACAAATCGTGATTCGTGGAGTTCAAGCGTCGATTTCTTCCTCAACAATCGTCAAAATATTGATCTTAAGCACTCCTCGGACCCCAAAATGAGTCTAGAAGCGATTGGGATCAAGAGATTCCAGAGAATTGGTGTCTAAACAGTTTGATTCACTCGAATTACTCTCGAATGATTTACAATCTTGAAGAACATTTCAATTTATAGGCAATTTGGGCGTAACTGTTAATGCGAATGGTTACCGTTAAGTCGTGACCGATAGATCACCAATCGACGCTCGAGATGAAGCCACGTCACGTGCGTTATAAAACACATCAAAAACGCACGTCGTTGGATCGCAAGCGGACGCATTGTATGCGTCCGTCAATTTAATTTGAGCCGTCATAACTCCTCATATCGACGGTTCTGATTGAATCATTTATAAAACGATTCACCTACAAATCCTGTTGCGCCACGTACCCTACTCTTTCAGTGAAGATCAACGGCATTAATTCGTCGCCTAATCAGACGCTCCATAGACTACCACGTCGCCTTCTTGCATCAACCGTTGATCACGACGCGATCAGACAGTCCAGATCACGCCACATCACTTGCGCGTTAATAAATTCATAAAAATCAATTTTTAATTAGAAAAATTGATTTTTAATTCATCAGCTTTCAGTGGATAGCAAATTTGTTGAATTCCCAGTTCATTTGACCCTTCAATTTAACGTTTGACTGAGCACTATTCATTTTTCATCAGAATTTGAACGTTGACTTTCGGGGTCATTTAATTTTAAATACAAATTGGAATTTGATCATTTTGGTCTCTTTAGATTCCTTTGTTTCTTAGCTTTCTATTGATATATAAATTGCAAGATTTGGACATCATTTGGCCAGTCAATTTGAAGATTTCCTTTGCGGTGTTCATTTCGGGGATTTTCTAACATTTGATTTTGAATAATTCATAGTAAATCCATTTCTTATCCAAAAATCACAAATTCTATATCAATAAATTATATTTTCTCTCTAGTTTCTAAATATATAATTTTTATAATTTTCTGAGCCCTTTTGACTCTATGATTTTTCAGAACACCGACTATGTGGTCAAAGTCAATGCTTTGACTTTGACTTTTGACTTTTCTCTGTCAAATCCGAGAATTCAAATTTTCAAACTTGTTATTTAGTTTATTTATATGATTTATATTCATCAGATCTTATTTTTTTACTTCTTTTAAATCTCTTTAAAACCTAAGTTTGACCAAGTCAACTTTGCAATCAAAGTCAACCCTGCTTTCTGTGGATCGACCCAATACTTACACATTACTTGATCTTCTATTTTTATATTTGTGAATTTAGTTTTATAAATTTTGTTTGACCTACATTTGTGTGTTTTAACGACCGCACTAAAACGCTTCGTCACCTATCCATCACCATCCACCTCATTTGGGAGTATAATTATCATAAGTGGTACCTTCTTTGTTTTTAAAATCCACTTTATTTATCTTCATATTTGTTTTTAACTAGGTCATTCCTTTATAAATAGTATCTTTTTACTTCCCTTCAGCGACCTCACACATTGCATCCCAAAGATAGGAATCCCTTTCAATTGCACTCTTTGTAGGAGGAAAGTGAGTTGAGGGGAATTCTAATACATTAAGTAGCCTCCATTTTGAGGGAAGGAGTGATGTATCTATGGAGAGGGTAAGAAATTACATCCGCTCATGAGAGAGTGATTATCTTTTCATCCCCATAGAATCAAACCTTAGATATGCTCACCTTGATCACAATTGAGAATTTGACTCGAGCATTAGCCGATGAGTACTACCCTAATATGCACTAAATAAGTCAACCTAGAGATCGAATCTAGATCATTATGACCTACACTATGAGGAAAACGTAATGATACTTTCATACCCTTCACCTCTTTAGTAGTAGGATCAAAGGATGAAAGGACCTTCTAAGGAGATTATATAGTAAATTGTTAAGAGACTAGAAATCATTTAAGTTGGTGGGTGTGATAACATGCTAATTAGACATGATAATACATGATTACTAATGCATATTAAGGCATAAAAGATTTAATTCCTACGCAAGTTATCATATTTATGAGTGTTTATCTATCATTCTATGAAAAAGTCATTATAATCTCAAAATACGTTAATTGAAGGTTAATTATGATGAATTCAAGATTAATAATTTCATAACCCATCTTTACATGAGATTATAAGTAGTTTTTAAAGATATAGAATTATAGAAATCATTTTATATATATTCATTTTTATTTTCTAAGTTTTAAAATCATAAAAAAATGAATGTATTTTTGAAATAAAAATTAAATCTCTTCTCATTTATTAAAGTTAACGTTTAAGAATGATATATAATTAATTTCTGATCAAATAAAAGAAATTTGGATTAGTTTGGAGTTATATTTTGAAAGTTATGAATTTTCTAATTTTAAAGGATTTTTGTGGATTTTTTCTGAATTTTTCTAAATTTTTAATGAATTTTTAAGGATTTTCCGGAATTAAAAATCAATTTTTCTAATTTAAAATTGATTTTTCAGATTATAGCGCGCATGAGATGTGGCGCAATCTGGAACGTCCAATCAATCGCGATCGATGATCAAGGGCACGATGCGATGTGGTTCATCCTGGGACGTCCGATTGCGCGATTAAATCGCGATCGTCGATCTTTACTTAAAGCATGGGGGTACGTGGCAAGATCGGATTCATCGGAAATCATTTTAATCTCAGCTGTTGATCAAGAGGAGTTATAACAGTCGAGATTAAAAGCGACGAAAAACGCATCGAAGTGTCTGATCAAGACACAATGGTGCATGTTATATGCATTATTTATAACGCTTGCGATGTGGCGTCATCTCAGCAGCTGATCGATGATCCAACGGCTACGACTTAATCGTAACGATTCGCATCCGATGCCTTCCATCAGAGCCATTGATCGCGAATTAAATGCCCATCGGACGGTTACACCCAAATCGCCATATAAATTGAGATGTTATTCGAGATTGTAAGGCATTCGAGAGCAATTCGAGTAAATCGAACTATTTAGACACCAAATCTCTTGAATTTCTTGTTCCCAATCGCTTCTAGACTCATTTCCGGGTCCACCGAGTGCTTGAGATCAAGATTTCCACAATCGACAAGGAAGAAATCGACGGTCGAACTCCACGATCGAGAATTTTTAAATTTTGATGAATAGCCTTGATTCTGGCGATTAATTGGATCAATTCGATTGCAATTGTGGGTTAGAGATCGTGTTTCATCTTAATCTATCTTTGTATAGCTTTTAATTTTACTTTAGAATCGTAATTTGATTTAATTTTAGTCTTAATTTTGGATTTTTGTGATTTTTACTTTCGGAAAAATCATCTCTATTCATTCGATGATTTCTCCGCGAAATCAAATCCAAATTGAGTGATTTTTTATTGTGTGGATTTCTCTTGAGTCCTCTTTCATAAAATATCGAATTGCCTAATTTCTATCACCGATTCATCATCCAATTTGATCAAATTCAAACAGATCATCAGAAATTTCTCTAATTCCTTGTGGATTCGACCCTTATTTACCATTATACCCCTCAATTTGTGAATTATTCTTGAAATTGGTAAGTTTGGACTTTATTTTGACCCTTGACCGTGTGTTTTCAATGAACATATGATCTTGATCCGTCACGGATCAGTTTTAATTTTTGGCATGAAATCCATAAAACATATCAAGGTAAATGCTCATTACGCAAGCCTTACCTCACATCAGAGCCACCAATACCAGCAAATAATATGAACATATGTATTCCCAAGACATCCGAGGATGTGACATCGACATCACCCTCACCCCATCAGCCCTCGTGAGCTTCATTGGGTTTTGTCTACCTGAAGATGTAAGACTTAGCGCTTCTTGGGGGGCACCCAAGAATCTCCTTAATTTTTTTTTGGTTCTTATCTTTATAGCCGTCAATAAAAATATTACATTAAGTAGAGGGGTGTGAGTAAGAAAACCCCTTGAACAAGCATCAAAATGCATAAATGAGTTTTTCTAACCCTTTCTTCTCACCACATTTGTTATTTTTTATATGCCATGCATGATATTCTTGCCATATTTTCATGAGGATGTTGATTTCATTAGGGGCAATAAAGAGTTCTAAGTTTGGGGGTAAAGGCTTCGAAAAACTCAACAATTTTGAAATTTTTTGAAAATTATAAATTCTGAAACTCCTATTTTCTAAATTTTTACCACTCTACCCACCTTAGAACTCTTGACATTTCAAGATCCTATCAACTGGCGATGTAGAAGTGAGGATCTTATAGCCTATGTGATTATATTTTTTAGTAATAAAGCCAAGAGATCTAGATAAACTATGTGATTATTTTTTATGGTTAACTTCTTTAGGTTGGGTATCTAATAGGCACTATGAAAACGGAGTAATCAGAGGGTTGAAATGCTAGGGAATTGAAATGAATATATTTTGAGTGATGTTTAAGACAATTCTTATCCCCTACCTTATATTAGCCAAACCTACTTGGTTTGAGAATTCTTCACTTCCAAACTTTCCCTTAAAAGGGTGCAATGGACCATACTTTTTTATGTACCTATCTTTGTCACTTTATACATTTCATTCCATTTTTACTCTTCCAGTTTAATTAGTTTACACCTATTTTTCATGATAATCACACTCCCAAATGGTGAGTCATTTGGGAGCACAACTCCCCTTTTACATTCCCCTCACATGTACATATCCCTTCACACACACAATTCCCCTTTCACATTCCCCACACTGGTACATATCCCTTCACTTTTAGCTTCACATTTTTGCATACTCTCTTAAAAAAAAGACTCCTTCATATCCTCATCCCATGCAAATTCTCTTGAAATCTTGAATTTTTTTCATAGAAAATCTTGTGTTCTAAAAAACAAAAGAGAAAGCAGAGGAAAAGGAAGGAGAAAAATAAAGAAAATAATGGAATAAGAAGAAATCCAAAGTAGCAAAATAAGCTAAGGGGAATGCCTTCTCTTCTTCCATCACATCTCTACCACTTCCATACATCCCTATCATTTAACATCACCCACATCATTGAGCACAATTATCATAAGTGATATCCATCTTCGATTTAATATCCTTTTTTTTACATGCATTTTCGCTTTTCACCCCATCATTCCTTTAGTTGTAGTTATCTTTTTACTCTTTCAGTCACCTCATCATGCCAGATTTTAGTTGTAGTTATCTTTGGGAGGTGGCATGGTTGGCAGACTTGCTGGTCAACATCTCCAATCGGTCGAACCGGGGGCTTGGGCTGGACCAGACCGAACCGCAGGATGGACGGGTTATAATTGGGCAGACACTGATTCATTGTCTGTGGAAACGTGGTGCGAGGATCAACTTGAGACTGCTAGCATCCAAGAAGTTGGCGCTGTTGGCTGTGCCCATGTTACGGCAGCTCCGGCGGTCGAACCTTCGGATTACCTCGAACCAATGTCATCGTCCTGGTGGCGTTACTCAGAAGACTAATGGGCTGGGCCTAAGCCCAAAGAGGAGTTGTACAGCTGCGCATCACACACATAAAAGAATTAACACAGGGATTTTTCCTTGTTTCTCATCCACGTTGACCGTAGATGTCGATTTGCCCAGGTCAACGCCTGTAGTAGTACCTGAGAGGGTAAAAAGTCAACGACCGCTATCAAGGTAAAAAGAATATTTTCGAAGTAGCCGTTCCACCGTGTACCATTCAGAGCGGTGGGACCCGCCGCAGATCCGCGGCATGTGCACCTTTGCTGCTTATGAAAAGGGATTAATTAGTAATAATTCAGTTATAAACAATTTTGATTTTTAAAAAATTACCGGAAAATTCCACGGCCGAGAAGCACGCTTTCGACAGGCACGCTTCGAGGTCGGACATGGAGATACCACTCCTGGGAACTTTGCGTCTCGGGTTATAAGACTGTACCACGGCTAGAGCCACGAACTGGGGAGCTGATTCTTGGTCCAATTTTACGAAATGAAGATCGCCCAGGTGGAGATCCCCAAATTGCGAAGCCCGATGGTACGCATCGGTAATGATGCTCGAGAGGGATGCCAATGCATCGAACATTCCTCCCCTCCCCCAATTTCCAGAATTGTCGACCGTGCTGCAAATAATTAATTACATTTCATACATCAAAAAAAAAGATAACGAATTATCTTGGCTAGCATTTTGAGAGGAAGATCGCTGGAACCTGAAGATCATTGCAGGATCTGACGGGCAAGTTACCGAAGGCTTCGTACAGTCTCCGTATACAAACTGAACGGACCCGGAATCCAAGATTATATCGGATCCCATAGGAGGATCTGACGGTTCTTGCACAGACAAGGAATTGTATCCGCAAGCTGCCCATTTTGCCAGTTTCTTTTCGGGGGCCGCCTTCTTGGACTCTTCGGCCTGCTTTAGACTCTTGCTTTTTATATCATCTCGCTTGCTAGTCAGAGGGGATCCCTTGGTTGACTTGGAAGTTTCCTTGAATTTCTCCACCCAGGATTCAAAGGAGGATTCTTCGAGATCAGGGTCAATCTTTGTAGATTGCTCTCTGTTTAACAGAGTCTCTTGATTTATTTCAAACCTTTGATAATCTTTTTCTGATATCTCATGGCTTCGTAGTTCGAGAACTTTGTCGGTCATTGAATTTAGTTGCTCCTCACTAAAGCCTGAAGAATTTTGATCATCGATATCCGTTATGCCGAAAATACGAAGCCCGAAGATGAGCGAATGAAAATCTTCGCTGCCATCGCGATGGATATTTTTGTCTTCACAGTAAACCTGAAGACTGAGCTGAAGTTTTCTCTCGACTCTTCGCATAATCACCTGTCAGATTTGATATGAAATATCTAAAAACAAAAACACTTTATTTTTTAAATTATAAGAATGTTACCTCCTCAATCGAGCGCTCAGTGACAAGATTTATAGCAAGAACGTGTTTTATTTGTCCAATGCGATGAGCGCGCTGTAAAGCCTGTTTGTCCACTTGAGGATTCCAGTCTTGCTCATAAAAGATGACCTGAACAGATTGTGGTCTACAAAATGAGAACACAACAAAGAAAGACTCCTAGAGCTGAAATGATATAACTATCATCTTCTGATTATCAATCAATCGCAAACATAAAGCTAAAGCCCTTGGAACAATACTGGTTTGAGAACGGGTGGGGTACGGAAGTCTTTGGAAGGGATAGAATCACATAGAATCAATTCGATTCTTGGAAGAAGGGGAACCTCCTGAACTACCCGGGAGGATCTCCCAAGATCTCAAGAGAGTCGTCCTCACAACCTACAGCCTACGTGTGGGGTATGGAATTAAAATGAAGGAAATTTGTTCTTGCTCCAAGAGTTTATCTGCCCTACACTTTCTCCTCACGAAAGTCTCTATCCTTATCATCTCGACTGCCCGTTTCCCACTTGCCATCATCTATCTCCCTACCCACCCTTTGAAAATCATTCACGTGCATCTTTAGAAGGTTCTTCATTCCAGCCCAGAAATACCGCAATTGGTTATAGGACAGCAGAGGATTCCTTCACTACTCCCACCAACACACACACGATGGGATGATCTATGAAGTCCTCCAGTTTTGTGCCCCATCAAAGATACCATTTGAAACAATCCTAGTTCTAAGAGGAAGCCAGATATATAGATATCGAAATAAAATCAAGTAAATAGCCACATAGAAATAAGATAAAATCAAGAATAAGGACTGCCAGATCGATCAGTTATCAAAATGGGAATATCTCCCAAACTACCCCAAATTAAAAACCCAAATGACACTTAAAAAACTAAGCCACATCCTCTTACGATGGTCATGGCTTCTAGAATGGATAGTTGTTTGGTATAATCCCCAAAGACAATTGATACCAAAAACAAGTAATGGGAATCTTCCTGAGGAAGCCACATGTGCATTAGCATGTGTCCAAGAATTCAAGCGCAAATAACAGAAAGTGGCGAGGAAGGTTGTTGAGGAGTCACTCTTTAAATAAGAGGAATCAAGAAGGAGGACATCTTTTGAGCAAGATTGATCAGATCAACTGAAGGGGAGAGCGGAGGCCAATCTAGAAAGAGAATTCAAAGGAGAATGACGTCACACTCACAGAAGGTCATGACTGGTACATTCATTTGATTCTTGATCTCACTTTGAGAGGAGATCTACTATCTTCTTTACGGTTGTACCATTTTCTTGAAGTAAAGCCCAATACGTTCAATCTTTTCCATTTCCTTGAATCCTGGGTCGTGGAACATATAATTACTCCTTGCATGTATGTCTTTGGTGGCCCTTGATCGACTCCTGCAAGTGGTCCTGTTGCAAGTAACCATCGGCTTTGTAGCAGTGTGTTCTATTCCATTCAAGAACAGTTCTGCAGCCACTCATGAAAAAATTTTACCTCAAATTTTGTATTAAATGCTGATCACAGAGTTTAATCTAGGTGTCCCTTATAGTGAAAGCACATTTTGGAATCAGGACCAACGATGAATAAACAAAAGTATACTTAATTTGAAAATATGTCGAACGACAAAGGCATGGCTAAAAAGTACACAAAACTTAACTGTATCTGCAGCCACAAGATTCAGACCTGTTCCCCCTGCTCTTGTGGAAATGAGGAAAACAAAAGCATCATCCTCAGACAATTCTTTTTCCTCAGGGATAATAGTGCTTTGAGCACTGAACCTTCTTATTGCAGAAAAACATTCCTCAGCTCTCACAGACCCATCAAGGCGTTCGTAAGTGTATTTTCTCAGTTCAAGATAATCCTACAAATCACGGGAAATATTACTAAACAAATGAGGAAAGTAGAAATTTTATAATGAAGAACCTGAATAACATCCAGAGTATGAGTCATCTGGGCAAACAATAGAACACGATGTCTAGAATGATAGAGCTTCTGAAGTAGTTTGTCAAGAACTAAAAGTTTACCACTGGCCTGGAAATAAAGAAATCTGCCAATCTCAATGATTTTCAATCTTCATTTACAAAATTAATTCATTTTACCAGAACAAGATGCTCGCCCTCTTCATAGGGTTCTGGTTCAATGCCACTGAAAAGATAAGGGTGGCTGCATGCTTTGCAAAGCTGTATTACCTGATCAAAAAAGGGAAATAACACTTTTTCCAAAGTCAGGAATATTAACAAATGAAAATAACTAAAAAAATGAATTAAAAATCATACCATATTCTGCAGGGATTGGTAATTAGATGAGCCTGACACCAATGCGAGGAGATTTGGGAGTTCCCTCTGGAGGATTGAAGTATATACTTTCTTCTGCAAGGAAACCAGTGGAACCATCCTATCCATAGAAAATTCCATCATTTAGCAATATTTTTAATCACTGCCATTCTTCTGATACTCCAAATTTTAAATGAAACAACAGATCCATATTACACGGTAACTTCTGTCAAAGGCGGCAGAGTTAGGGTTCCACTATTGATGAGCATTGACTTTGTTCTTCGAAGCATGAATGCTCTAAGAATGTAAGTCAAAACCTTTGCCTGAGACTTTCCATCGGATGTATTCAATCCTAACCACAGAAAATGATTGGATTAAAAGAATTGAACCCCAAACATCATTTAGAAAACCAACGATGAATGAAATTATAGCATTCAAATCAATGTTAAGAAATAGTAGAGAGGAGGAACATAGAGATACTTTCTGAGGAAATTTCAAGGTCCTTAAATGTGGAAAGAAACTGCTTCGATGTTCCGAAAATCAAAGGCATGCAAAAATGCATCAAAGCCCAGAGTTCTGAGAGGATTGTTCTGAAATGGAGTCCCCGTCATCAATAAACGCCTTGGCATCATGTATTTATTCTGAAGTATATTATACAGAACCTAAGACAAAGAAAAGGGC
This sequence comes from Lemna minuta, assembly GCA_024174645.1. Lineage (NCBI taxonomy): Eukaryota > Viridiplantae > Streptophyta > Magnoliopsida > Alismatales > Araceae > Lemna > Lemna minuta. The sequence goes on along the minus strand of CM044110.1, from coordinate 4,143,065 downwards.
ACAAGAATCAGGCCGATAGACAACTAAATCAACAGCTTCTGACGAATCTTCAACCAAAAAGACAATTTAGAAATGGTAGTTTGGTGATTAGGAGACCAAAGTTAATTTGGTGAATTTTATATGTTGATAATTTGGGATATGTGTGGTGTAACGATATAGGGGCATACCTCTCGAATCCAAGGTGGTGGGAAACTCCGTTTATAGAACTTCCGTACACAAAAATAAAAATGACCAACATTGAGAAAAATAGTATTCATACGCTGGCTGGATTTTTCAGGCGTTGAGCTTCGTCAATCACGGAGAACTGCCAGGGAACTTGGGAGAGAAATCGTTCATCCAATATTGCAATGTCGTAAGTTGTCAAAAGCACATCAAAGGGACATTTTTCATCTTCCTTCAAAGATTCAAAATGATAAGTTACGCAATGAAAACAGGACAACAAAACTGATATTGATGGAATAAAAATCTTCTTATACAGCTAACATTTCTAAAAATGGGTTCTGAAAGTAAAAAAAAGGACGAACTTCACCAAACGACTAACTTTTGATGATGAATGCTGCAGTACATGCTCATAAACTATGCCTCTAAGACTGCGCCGGGATGCTTTATCTCCTGTGTATCTGATGACTTTTAAACTCGAGAAGAACTTGGAAAATTCATGCATCCAGCCCTCAGTGACGCTAAGAGGACATAATATTACTGCATAAAATATGACATCAAATCAAGGATTATAGATCTTCTAGAGTTAGTTACAGGGAAACCAGAGGCCGTGTGGAAGTTAGAGAACCACTTACGAAAAGGTCCAGCAGACAGTTTATGAATCTTGAGGTAATTCAAGAAAGAGATAGCTTGCAACGTTTTCCCTAGACCCATCTACATCAGTATAGCCGCCCCAGTTAAATACATCAAATTGAAACACAGGATTTGCTGAAAGTATGACCAATGTCAGAGCATCGTCTCTAGAGAAGGACGAGGTTCGTAATCATATCATGAATTGAAAACCAATCGGAAGATTTTGAAACTCAAATGCACGTTAAGCGCGCATCAACCTCCCAGAAGCGAAAACAGGACAGTAAACTCACCTCGTCTCCTGCGCAAAAAAAAACACCGATGGAGTTCAAGCGCATTAGTTTAAAGGATTTAACAGACGAAAATAAAATAAAAAACCTAGAATGACGGTGACTCCGACTTTGTACCGTCGAATGAGCCACAAGACGCCTTGCACCTGGTGCGGTTTCAGCTTCGCCGTGACCCCAAAATTCTCGGGATTCGGAAGCGAATCACCCTGCTCCTCGCAATCGCCCGAGAGAATGAACTCCTCCGCCGCTACGAGGCGTTCCTTGTACTCCATGTCCACCGAAGCACGAGCTCGTAGGAATTCAGAGGACCTCCGATTCCCGCCACCTGCGCTCCCCGCCAAGAGGCCAAACTTATGCGGATCAAACTGGCACGTGCAACAGGGATCTCATGCACGAAGCCATATAGTTTCTACAACAACTTTATGAATAGAAATATCTGGAATTCCTTCAAAAATGGACAAGCCATTTAATATTTTCCCCACGGAATGCAGGTTAATTATGCATCCTGAAAAGCAACAAGTATGGACGAGTTAGGGGCGAGGGGACAAGATTCTCGTTTACTCGAGATCATTCAAGGAGAAATCAAAGAGACGCCATAGACCTAGAGGTCTGACAAGAAAACTTTTTACAAGGTTTCACCTAGATGATCTCAGGGTGTTCGAGGTTGACGAAAGCTTTTCATAGTAATCGATTCCACGTCAACAAATTCTGTGATTGCTAACATCAAATCATGTGTCTCTGTGATGCGTATCTTATGAAGATGAACACTTTCATTAGGGTAAGATGAGACGACCAAAATAAAGAAACTAGGTCGAATGAGCAGATAGCCGCTTCGAGTCAAGGTCATTGAGCAAAAACACTCCATGGGCATAGCTAGACCCTAGGTTTTCCAAGAATAATAAAACTAAAAACGAGAGAAAAATGACCAAATAATAGAAAAAATAATAAAAATAGGAAAATCATAGAAAAGGGATTGATAAGAAGCAGATCGAGTGTAGATTTAAAATCAAATAAAAAGAAATAAAAATAAGTAGAACAAGAACTGCATATGCCCTCTCTCTCTCTCTCTCTCTCTCTCTCTCTCTCTCCGTTCGTCAGATTGTTGCGAGACGCCGATGTCATTAAGTTATGGCGGATGAAACAGGGATGTCATTAGCATATTTTGGGAAACCCTGATCCTGCCACGTTACGAGATAGATAGAGAGGGGGAGAGAGGGGAGAGGGAGAGAGAGAGAGAGAGGGAGAGAGAGAGAGAGAGAGAGAGAGAGAGAGAGAAAGGGGGAAGAAACAAGGGAAGCTCAGAAATCAAATTTCCAAAAAACTTGTTTCGAAATTGTACTGAGCCATTCTGAACTAGCCGTTGTTGAAAAAAAGCTTACCGTTGCTACTCATGATTATATCTAACGGCCATGCAAATTAAGTGATGGGCCCGATTTTCTAGTTCAGAAAAAACTTCCTTTCATTTCTCCGGCGGAGTCGCAGGTGAGGGAGGTAGGGAGCGCTCCACCATCTTCAGCTTTCAGGTCCATCCTTCTTCACCGTCGAGAACTTTCCAGGTGCCATACATCCATGACTTATCTCCCTCTTTCGCCTCTCTCGAAACTTTTAATCCCTGAGGATTTGGTTCATTAGTCTGTCTGTCTCGCCCAAAAGGTTACGTGGATAAAGGAAAGTTTCCAGGTTCACCTTTGCCATGTTCTTCCGATGCAGCGGCTCTTGAAATCCTCTCTGTTCAGCCTCAACCGAGACAGGTTTTACCCTTAGATCTTATCGTCAAAGACTATTCCCCCCTCTGCGTTTTCTTTATTTGCGAAGAAACTTCTCATCGTTCTCGCTTGGTTTCCAGCAGTACTAATCATATAGAGATGGTAATAGCCGAGAAAGCACTTTTCTTCTCTTCCTCGTGAACATGTCTGTGCAGGTATTGAAGGAACGTGTCCCCTCCTTCACCCTCTAGAGTTTTGATGGTCTCCCTCCGAATGGAATATGGCTCGTCGCCGTCACACCCAGGGAAGCGTGAGTTCCTCCCTGTTCGCCAGTTCCCTGGGATCCAGAACTCGTCGGTCCCTCTCATTACTCCAACAAAGAGGCTGAACAGAGATCTGGGCTCGACTTCACGCAACGTCGGTCACCAGAAAGGTAACGAGCAAGAGCTCGTCGAAGAGTTTCCTCACAAATTTGACAATGTTCCACTGTTCTTAGGAATACACCGCGTAAGGTCCTCTCCTTTCAGAGCTCGGCAGCCTGTCCTCTCGGGGTACACTTTCCGCTTGAAAAAGCAAAGAAGGGAGGAGAGATTAAATCCTACTAACAAGGGTAACTCGGTTTCTTCTTTTTCGTCGAATAGAAATTTCTCGATAGGCAAGGATAGGATGGGCTCACAGGAGGAAGCTGATGAGCAAGCAAAAGGGGAAAAAAGGGTCTTCAAACTCTGAAAGGTAGGCGTTCCTTGACTGTCGAATCTAACAAATATACTGCATATAACGCAAGAAATCGAATGAAAAGTATCTATATAAGTTAGGTTAATTAGATTTATATAAGTTGACGATAATATACGTGCATGCATGCATGCATTAAAGGACCATCACGTAAGCATTAGAAAAGCACCCATTTAAAGAAACTAAGCGTGAAAATTAACGGTCAAACCAGATGCCCTAAAACCACCTGATTTAAAATGTGACCAACATTATGCTAATCATTATGCTTAGCTAGCCTACATATGTGGATGTATGTGAAAATGAATGAATAAATCTATGGGATGTACGGAAGCATAGATGTTCGAATGGATGAATATATATTAGATGGATATATGAATGTATGGATTTGTGGATGCATCAAATTATAGATATATGTATGAATGTATGCAAATAGAATTAATGTATGGATGGATGCCTAGATGTCTCGACAAATGAGTGTACCAATGTATGTATGAATGGATATATGGATGTACTGATGCATTAAACTATAGAATTAAGTATGTATGAATGTATGCAAGCCAGATCAATGTGTGGATGGATGCATAGATGTCTAAACAAATGAGTTTATGAATGTATAAATGAATGTGTGTATGGATTTATTAATGCATCTAAATGTGTATGTATGAATGTGAGGATGTATTAATACATAGATGTATTGCTGTCCGAATGGGTGAGTGTATTATATGGATTTAGGAATGTATGGATAATTGAAAACTGCAGATGTGAAGATGTATGAAAACAAAAGGATCGTATGGATGATGCATAAATATCTCAACGAGTGAGTGAATGTATGGATGTATGTATATATGGTTTTATAATTTTATGTATGTGTATATGTATGTATGTATGTTGGATGGATGGATATATGTATACACACATGGATGTATCTAGGTATGAATGTATAAAAGAATTTGTATATGTAGGAAAGAATATATGAATGTTAGTATGTAAGCACAAATTTATGTTGTATGGTGGTGTGATTATACGTTTGTATATTTTGATATATAGATGTATGTTTTTATGGTAGTTTGTATAGATGTAAGTATGTATGAATGCAAGTGTGTATGCATGCATGTATGGATGTATGTATATACATATGTATGTCTGAATGGTAGTGCATCTGTATGCATGTATGTATGTATGTATGTATGGTTGTATGATTGGAGGTTTCTATGTTTTTATATATAGATGTATGTTTTTATGGTAGTTTGTATAGATGTAAGTATGTATGAAAGCAAGTGTGTATGCATGCATGTATGGATGTATGTATACATGTATGTATGTCTGAATGGTAGTGTGTGTGTATGCATGTATGGATGTATGTATGTATGTATGGCTGAATGGTAGTGTGTGTGTATGCATGCATGTATGGATGTATGTATGTATGTATGTCTGAATGGTAGTGTGTGTGTGTATGCATGCATGTATGTATGTATGTATGTATGTCTGAATGGTAGTGTGTGTGTGTATACATGCATGTATGGATGTATCTATGTATGTCTGTATGTTTTTATGTATGTATGGTTGTATGATTGTAGGTTTGTATGTTTTTATATATAGATGTATGTTTTTATGGTAGTTTGTATAGATGTAAGTATGTATGAATGCAAGTGTGTATGCATGCATATATGGATGTATGTATGTATGTATGTATGTATGTATGTATGTATGTATGTATGTATGTGTGTGTGTCTGAATGGTAGCGTGTGTGTATGCATGCATGTATGGATGTATGTATGTATGTATGTATGTATGTATGTCTGAATGGTAGTGTGTGTGTATGCATGCATGTATGGATATTTTTATATAGAGATGTATGTTTTTATGGTAGTTTGTATAGATGTAAGTATGTATGAATGCAAGTGTGTATGCATGCATGTATGGATGTATGTATATATTTATGTATGGATGAATGGTAGTGCGTGTGTATGCATGCATGTATGGATGTATGTATGTATGTCTGAATGGTAGTGTGTGTGTGTGTATGCATGAATGTATGGATTTATCTATGTATGTATGTATGGTTGTATGATTGTAGGTTTGTATGTTTTAATATATAGATGTATGTTTTTATGGTAGTTTGTATAGATGTAAGTATGTATGAATGAAAGTGTGTATGCATGCATGTATGGATGTATGTATATATTTATGTATGGATGAATGGTAGTGCGTGTGTATGCATGCATGTATGGATGTATGTATGTATGTCTGAATGGTAGTGTGTGTGTGTGTATGCATGAATGTATGGATTTATCTATGTATGTATGTATGATTGTATGATTGTAGGTTTGTATGTTTTAATATATAGATGTATGTTTTTATGGTAGTTTGTATAGATGTAAGTATGTATGAATGCAAGTGTGTATGCATGCATATATGGACGTATGTATGTATGTATGTATGTATGTATGTATGTATGTATGTGTGTCTGAATGGTAGCGTGTGTGTATGCATGCATATATGGATGTATGTATGTCTGAATGGTAGTGTGTGTGTATGCATGCATGTATGGATGTCTTTATATAGAGATGCATGTTTTTATGGTAGTTTGTATAGATGTAAGTATGTATGAATGCAAGTGTGTATGCATGCATGTATGGATGTATGTATTCATGTGTGTAAGTCTGAATGGTAGTGTGTGTGTATGCATGCATGTATGGATGTATCTATGTATGTATGGCTGAATGGTAGTGTGTGTGTATGCATGCATGTATGGATGTATGTATGTATGTATGTATGTATGGTTGTATGATTGTGGGTTTGTATGTTTTTATATATAGATGTATGTTTTTATGGTAGTTTATATCAATGTAAGTATGTATGAATGCAAGTATGTATGCATGCATATATGGATGTATGTACGTATGTATGAATGGTAGTGTGTGTATATGCATGCATGTATGGATGTATGTATGTATGTATGTTTGAATGGTAGTGTGTGTGTATGCATGAATGTATGGATGTATGTATGTCTGAATGGTAGTGTGTATGCAAGAATACATGTATGGATGTATGTATGTAAGTCTCAATGGTAGTATGTATGCATGTATTGATGTATGGATGTAAGTGTGTAAGTGTGTATGTGTGTTTATATGCAAGCATACATGTATGGATGTATGTATGTAAGTATCCATGCATGTGTTGTTGTATGGATGTAAGTGTGTAAGTGTGAATGTGTGTGTTTATGTGCAAGCATACATGTATGTATGTATGTATGTATGTATGTATGTAAGTATATATACATGAATTCATGTATGGATGTAAGTGTGTAAGTGTGTGTGTGTGTGTGTGTGTGTATGGTTGTCTTTATGGATGTATGCATTGTAGCATGTAGGTATGGTTATATGATGTTATGCATGCATTTATCTATGGTTGTCTATTTGTCTGTATGGATGTAGGCATGATAGTATGTAGGTATGGTAGTCTAATGCTATGCATGCATTTATCTATGGTTGTCTATTTGTTTGTGTGTATGTGTGTGCAAATGTGTATGTGCATGTGTATGCAAGTACGTGTGTACGTGTGTGGGTGTATGTGTGTGTGTGTGTGTGTTTGTATATGTTTATGTATGAATGGTTGTACATATGTATGCACAGTTATATGTATGTATGCTTGTATGGATGGGAGTAAGTAGGTTTGGTTGTCTGTCTTCATGTATGTATATATGTATATATGTATGTATGTATGTATGTATGCATTTATTTATGGATACTTATGTGTATGTGTGTGTGTATGAATGGTTGTACATTTGTGTGCATGGTTATATGTATGTATGGTTGTTTGTACGGATGTATGCACAATAGTATGGCAGTATGGTTGTATATATGTATGCATGCATTGATGCATGCTGGTACGTATGCTTGTATGTGTGTATGTAACTCTGTATGGTGATGTCTATGTATGATTATATGTATGCATGTATGCATGTATATATGTTATAAGTATTGTGGTGTCTATGTATGATTATATCTATGCATGTGTGTGTGTGTATGTTATACACAAAACAAATGTGTATATGGTGTCTATGTGTGGTTATATGTATGTATGTGTGTCTGTGTGTATGTATTTATGTTATATGTATGGTAGTGTCTATGTATGGTTATATATATGTATGTATGTGTATGTATGTTATACGTGTATGTTATATGGTTATATTATATGTATGTATGTACGTATGTATGTTGACGAGACGAAACCGCGAGGTCGTCGATTTCAAGCGGTATCGCGTCAATTATTATTCCAAACTTACCAATTTTAGGAAATTCACTCGAATTGAGGGGTATAATGGTAAATATGGGTCGAATCCACAGGGAATTAAGGATTTTCTTGACGTATTCTTCAAATTTGATCAAATTGGACGAGAAATTGATGGAAAAAATTAGGGAAAATGGTATTTTAAGAAAGTAGACTTCAAATCGATTCCACGGAATCAAAAATCGTCAAATTTGGGTTTGATTTCGCGGAGAAATCAAGAATTGAAGTGGAGAGAAATTTCGGGCGATCGAAATCACGATTTCTAGTGAAATTTTATGAAATTGAAAGTTGAATCCTAATCTAAACGAAAATTAAACATGATAGGAGGATAAATAGGAAAAACCGCTTCCACTAACTCCAATTAGCGACCAAAATGAGGTAATTAAATCGATTAATCACCACGGAAACGAAGAACGCGAAGAGGATGTTCAAGCTGCGATTTTCGCCGATTTACGCCGCCAAATCTCGATTCAAAGGCTCCGTGGGTGCGGAAATGGGTGTAGAACACGATAGAATCGAGAGATTCGAGAAGATTGGTGTCTAAACAGCTCAATTAGGCTTGAGATTCAACTCGGATGCTTACATTCGTGAAGAACAGGCCTTTTTATAAGGCGAAATTTCGTAACCGTCCGATCGAAACGATTGAAGGTTACGATAACGGTCCATGATGGACCGTTTTCGGAAATATCACGATCGTTGGATCGCGGATGGAGGGCCCAGATTATCTCTCTAATAAGCGTTATAAAAACGCTTGATTTTCGCTCCTTGGATCGCGATCGGACGGCTGAGATGCGATCCGCACGATCGAATCGTAGCCGTTATAACGCCCCTTTAATCAACACGTGCGTTGATCTTGATCGCAGTGGTCGCGCACCACGTGATCGCCGCGTGTGATGCCGCCATGTCGCTGAAATCTGGCCGTTATAATTCCCGAAATCGCGCATGTGCTTGATGATCACTCCGTGGTCCGAGTCACATGTGATCGACGCGTGCGATCGACGCGTCGACTGGATCCAACGCCCCTCGTCGCGCCACGTCGCCTGCAAGGTAAGTAAGACAGAATTTTAGTCCCACGGACTTAATTAAATGAAACCAGTCGGGTTTATAATACCCGACCGGTTTCTAAGTATGACCCTCCCCATATAGGGGAGGACAAAAAGAACATTTTATATATATAGTAAATAAATAAATATACATATATATGTCGCGCACGTAGGCGGCTGCGCGAGAATCTGCGTGGCGCCGCCACGTGGCCCTGCGTGCCACGTCGCATCCACGCGGGACGCGCCCCCTTTTTTTAATATTTATTTTTTTAATATTTAAAATCGAAAATAAAATAAGAAAAAACTGTTTTTAAAAAAATCCGAAAAATCCCTAAAAAAATAGAAAATTCATAACTTTTTAATATATAACTCCAAATTAATCCAAATTTCGTCATTTGATCCAAAAATTTAATTATCTATTATTCTAAAGGTCAAATTAATTAAATAATAAGAGTTAAAAATTATTATTTCAAAAATACATTCATTTATTAAGATTTTAATCTTTAGAAAATAAAATGAATGTTTATAAAAGTTGTTTCTCTTATTATTTTATCTTTAAAAACAGTTATAATCTCAAGAAAAATATGGGTTATAAAATTATGAAGCTCTAATTTATAAAAATTAACCCTAATTTAAAGTATTTTGAGATTATAATGACTTTTTAAGAGAATAATAGAAAAATACATAGAAATATGATAACATGCATGTAAATGAAATCATTTATGCTTTAATATGCATGAAAAATCATGTTTTATGATGTAAATATAGCATGTTATCATATGTGCGTGTGTATATATGTATGATATACACATATGAATATGGTGTCTATGTATGGTTTTATCTTTGTATGTATGTATGTGTGTATATGTATGTTATACATATGGTGGTGTCTACGTATGGTTATATGTATGTTTGTATGTATGCATACATGCATGCATTTATGCAAGGTTGTATGTATGCATGGTCATTGACGGAGCAAATCCGTGCGGTCATTGAATACACGTGAACATGCATTAAAAATAAGTTCAAAATGACGAATTTAAAGAAATAATCACAAATTAAAGAGTATAGTATTGAATAAGGGTCGAATCCAAGGAGAATTAAGGTATTTCTGAAAAACTCTTTGAAATTCAATCAAATCGAATAATGAAATGAGGTGAGAAATTAGGGATTTGGATATTTTTAGAAAGATAAGTCAAAGGCAAATCCATGGAATTATAGAATTTAGATCAAAATTCACAGAGAAATCATCAAGTAAAAATTAGATAGAAATTCGGATCGCAAAAAGAGAAAAACCGAAATTAAAAATAAAAATAGACCTAATCTACAATTCAAAATTGAAATCTAATGATATAGGAAGAAAGATTAGGACGAAAACATGATGTCTAACCCAAGATAGCGCTCGAATTGATCCAATTGCTTGCTAGATTAGAGGCTTTTCATTCTGCGAGTTCGAAGACGATCATTGACATTCAAGAGTCGATTTCTCCCTATTCTCTCAATGAAATCTCACTTTCAAATACTCCTCTGATGCGAAAATTGATCTAGAAGTGAAGGAAAGAAAGATACTCAAGGATGTGGTGTTTAGACAGTTTGATTACTTGAAAAACCCAAGAATTTTTTACATCGTCGAAAGAACATCTCAATTTATAGGGAGATTTGGGCGTAACTGTCAGATCAAAATTTAATCTTTGATTCAACGGCTCTGATAAAACGCATAAATGAAAATTTTTATGCTTAAATTGTGTCTGTTGGATCGAAGATGAACCACTAAGATTTCGTCACGTCGCACGTGAAGAAGTAATGCCAAAAAACACCCACTGTCAAATCTTGATCTAACGATATGGATGCGTTTTGAACGGTTTAATCTCCGCCATTATAACTCCATAGATAAACAGTTGAGATTAAATCGTTTGAAAATGATTTATCAATGAACTAGAGTGCACCACGTACCGTCCCTTATGTGACGATTGCAATTAAATCGCGCAATCGGAGGCTCCACATGATGCCACGTCACCTACGCATATAAAAATATAAAGATAGTCCCACATGACAAAAAATCAAAAGAATCCACGCGTATATAAGGTACACATGATAAGAGAGTTAGCGTTATCTTGAAAAGGATATTTAATCTCACTAATCACATGCATGCACACACGCTCACACTCACGCGCATACACACACGCGCATACACACACGCGCACACACTTACACGTGTGCCACGTGGTGTGTTCATACACCATCACGTGGCAATGCCCTTTTTCATCCGCTCCACGTCAGCTGTCACGTCAGCACGCTATATAAATTTATTTTTTTAATTCTTTTTAATTCAAAATAAATCCAAATAAATTTAGAAAAAATAAAAAAATTTTCATAAAAATCCCTAAAAATTAGAAAATTCATAACTTTTAAAACATAACTCCAAATTAATCCAAATTTTTTTATCAGAAATTAAATTATCTATCATTTTAAAAATTCAAATTTAATAAATAACAAGAGAATAAATTTTATTTCAAAATATACTCTTTTTTACAATTTAAAACTTAGAAAAATAAATGAGTGTAGAAAAAGTATTTTCTCTTAATATTTAGCATTTGTGAGTGAGTATGTGCCATATAATGGCATTCCTGTAATTCTCTCTCTACTTCTCTCTCTCTACGTGTATGGTCCCTCCCCACTACATAAGGGGAGGCACCCCCCCCTTTCTATAGTTAATCAAAACCCTAGATTATACTTCCACATGGTATCAGAGCAGCTGAAGAAATAGAGACGGCCTTCTCCCGTTCGAGACGCTGAAGATATACTCCCGGCCTTCTCCCGTCCGCGAGCACGAGACAGCGGCGGAATACTCCCGGCGTCTTCATCCTACTACTAGCGTCGCAGAGAAAGGCGTCCCGTACGACGCTGCACACAAAAAAGAAAAGAAAAAAAAAAGGCGTCCCGTACGGCGGAATACCCCCGGTCGACCTCCTCGCCGCCGGAATACTCCCGGCAGAATACTCCCGGCGTCTTCATCCTACTACTAGCGGCGGAATCACCCTGCGAGCACGAGACGGCGGCGGAATACTCCCGGCGGAATACCCCCGGTCGACCTCCTCGCCGCCGGAATACTCCCGGCGGAATACTCCCGGCGGAATACCCCCGGTCGACCTCCTCGCCGCCGCCGGTCGTCTTCATCCTCCCGGCGTCTTCATCCTACTACTAGCGTCGCAGAGCAAGGCGTCCCGTACGACGCTGCACACAATGGCGTCCCGTACGACGCTGCAGAAATAGAGCTGCTGTCTCCCGTACGCAGAGAAAGGGGATCTCTCCATTTTTTTTTCTCTCTCTCATGCGCGAGGGGAGCTCCTGATCTGCCTCGCGTTTCGGATCCCTTCCTCTCACTATCCGGCAGAGACAGCTCCGGTTAGTCCTTCCTCCACTACGTCTTCATCTTCCCTACTACTACTATGGCGGACGAGAGTATTACGTCGGCCTCTGTGCCGGGCCCTCAACCGCCTGCTACTGCTACATCTGTGGACACATCCTACCCCGCGTCGATCGCCTTCATCAACAATTTACAAAGCCCGACGACCCTTTTCGATGGGACCAACTATGTCACGTGGTCTGCCGCCTTCCAGCGGTTCCTTGAGATCCACGGTCGTCTCTCTCACCTCACCGACGCCCCGCCTCTCCTCGAGGCACCCCACTTCTCGACTTGGGTCATCCAGGATCGCGCCGTCACCTCGTGGATGCTGAAGATGGCTATTTCGGCAATCGCCAGAGCCGATGCAGCTCATTTCCCCATCCGGGCCATTTGGGATGAGTGGGCTCGCATGTATGGATATCAATCGAATATCGGGCGGACCGTCGACATCTTTGAGGGCTGTTCAAGACCAAGCGGGCGGGTCGATCTCTTGAGGATTATTATGGGTCTCTTCGCTCGCTTCTCACCCAGTGGAGGTGCATCAGCCATACACGGCCGACATTGCGACGCAGCGACGTTATCGTGAGGAGCTTGCCGTCGCTCTATTCTGGCCGGCCTTGACTCTCCGGTCGAGCTCTCAAATACGCGGCCCCATCTTGAGCGCCCGAGCCTTAGAGCACTTGGTGAGACATTCTCGGCTGCCTTACGTGTATCTACGAGTATCGTCTCCCGGCGGCTCCCCTATCATCGGCCAGAGTCCACCGCACTCTTATCTTAGGGCCTCGTTCCGGAATCGTGGATCGAGATGGTGGTCGCGGTCGGGAGTCGCGATGGTCAAGGACGGGGGCCGTGGGCGTGACGGTCAACTCTACCCCCCTGCGAGCATTGCCGGCGGTATGGTCATCGCTCGGCCAGTTGCTTGGGAGAAGTTCGGGAAAGCCAGGCCCCGATGGCTCACGCTATCACTACGACCAACACCTCCTCTATAGCACCGGACTCGCTGCTCATATCCGGGCGAGTATGATCGCTGATGACAACCCACACACTGTCGGGGGTTCTCAGTGCTGGAGGTTCTCTCACCTCTCATCTGGCCTCTACGTCGACATCGAGTACGGCTCTTCTTGCCTCTCGCCGGGGGCCTTGGATCATTGACTCGGGGGCATCCGCGCACATGTCGGGTACCCCATCCCTCCTTTCTCGCCTATCCCAGCTTGCCTACTCCGACTCCGTTTCCATTGCTGATGGCCGTGTACGTCCCAGTTGCGGGCAAGGGCCTTGCTACTCCGACATCGTCTCTTCCCTTGTCGGATGTCCTATATGTTCAGAACTTTCCCAGTTAACCTACTCTCCATTAGTGCGATTACGAAGACCCTCTTACTGCTCAGTCTATTTCTTTCCTTACCACTTTGCACCTTTCGGGACTTGCGGACGGGCAAGAGGATTGGTTTGGGACGTGAGACCCAGGACAGCGGCCTATACTGAGCTCGTCCCCAGATACTCCCTCCACGGCTTCAGTTGTCTTCTCTCCCGGGGGATTCTCCACTCCGAGTGGCATCGAAGGTTGGGCCATCCGGTATTACCAAACTTCGTTTAGCCCTTCCGTGGATTACTCTCTCTACTTTTGAATGCGAGTCTTGCCAGTTGGGCAAGCACTTTCGCTCCACTTACTCTCGGCTTGACTCAATTCCGAGCACGCATCCTTTTGACCTTGTCCATTGCGATGTATGGGGACCTTCTCGTACCTCTTCTATCTCTAACTTTCGTTACTACATTGTCTTTATTGACGATTTTTCACGCGCCTCTTGGGTCTATCTTCTCCGTGACCGCACCGACGTTACGCCCTACGTTCGTCGGTTTCTCCAAGAGATCTCCACTCAATACTCACTCACACCGAAAAATCCTCCGCACGGACAATGCCATGGAGTTTGTTCGAGACGGCTCTCCCGGGGATCATTGCTCCTCCCAGTGGCATCATTCATCAGACATCTTGCCCACATACTTCCCAGCAGAACGGTGTCGCCGAGCGGAAACACCGTCACTTGTTGGATATGACCCGCACTCTTCTTGTCGAGATGGGGGTCCCTCACTATCTGTGGCATGACGCACTTCTCACCTCTGCCTACCTTCTTAACCGCCTACCGTCATCTCCACTCGGCGGTGAGGTTCCCCTTCGTCGTCTTCATCCCACTCGGGAGCTCTTCTCTTTACCTCCTCGGGTCTTTGGATGTGTGGCCTTCGTTCACGACCACACTCCTAACTTATCCAAACTCTCACCTCGCTCCATCAAAGGGGGTGTTTGTCGGCTACTCTCGCACTCGAGAAAGGCTATCGTGTCTACCTTCCGACCAGCGAAAGTATCTTGTCTCGGCCGATGTCACCTTCTTTGAGTCCACCCAGTTACTTCTCAGCTACCCCTGCTCCTCAGTCTCCTATTCCACCTCCATCACCTACTTCATGTCCGGCCGCTCCGCCTTCTACTTCCCGGTCCGGACGTCGCTCCCTTCCCTCCGCTACTCGAGGCGGGATCTCCGATCCGCCATCCCCTCCCCCCCACCACTTCATTTATCACCACCCAGGCTCAGTATGTGTCTCCATCCGCTCCGGTCTCAGTCGAGCCACCGGATGGGTCCTCGCCCTCGTCCACGAGTCCGGCACCCCTGCATTGCCGCTCACCGACCTTCATCTACCAGTCGCACTTCGCAAAGGTACACGTACTTGTACCCTCCATCCCATTTCTCATTACGTCCACTATGACCACTTGCACCCCACCTATCGTGCCTTCTCCCTCTCCCTCGCCTCAGAGTCGATTCCTCGGTCCCACGTGGAGGCTATGGCGATTCCACCTTTGGAAGGCGGCCATGGATCGGGAGTTCGCGGCTCTTGCAGGCAGTCATACATGGATCTTGGTTCCTCGTCCACGGGATACCAATGTTGTTACTGCCGATGGATCTTCACTCTGAAGTACAACCCAGAGCGGCACGGTCAATCGTCACAAGGCACGCCTCGTGGCCCGCGGCTTTACTCGGACCTACGGGATTGACTACAAGGAGACTTTCTCTCCCAGTCGTACGCCTGAATTCTATTCGGGTACTTCTCTCCTTGGTCGTCAATCAAGATTGGCCCCTACATCGAGTTGGATGTTTCCAACGCCTTCCTTTACGGCGATCTCACCGAGCGGGTCTTTATGGAGCAACCACCCAGGATATGCGGTTTCGGGTTAGGCTGCCAAGGTCCGCCATCTCCAGCGCGCCCTCTACGGAGTGAAGCAAAGCCCCCGTGCATGGTTTGCCAAGTTCGGTGAGCTCATTCGACCCGGGGGTCTCACTCCTGTGCTTTGTGGACCCTACGGTGTTTCGCCGACACACGTCCACCCAGGCACCCAGTGATTCTAGCGGTATACGTTGATGATATTTTGCTAGCAGGGAACGACGGTGCGGGGATTTCTCGAGGTCAAAGCCTATCTACATACTCACCTCACTATTCGAGACTTGGGGACTCCCAAATATTTTTTTAGGCATTGAGTTTGCTTTTCAGCCGGGAAGTTGGTTCTTAACCAACGGAAGTATGTGCTTGACATGCTTGAGGGAGGCCCGAGCCTACTTGGGTGCAAACCCGGTCCTCCCCCATTGATAGCAAGCCTTGCTTCAGGGATTCTACTTCTCCTCTACTTGCGAGATGTTGAGACTTATCGGCGTCTCGTGGGCAAGCTCATCTACTGGCAGTCACACGTCCGACATTGCCTATACGGTGGCGCTTACGAGTCGGTTCATGCATGCTCCACGGGACATCCATTGGCATGCCGCCCTTCGTGTGCTTGCCTACCTTAAGCATGCTCCCGGGCGGGGCCTACTCTATCGGCGCCATGGCCATCTCCGGGTTGAGGCTTATTCGCGCGGCTATGCGGGTGATCGTGGTGGCCAGGAAGTCCACTTACGGATTTTTGCACCTTCGTTGGCGGGAACCTTGTGACGTGGCGGAGTCGGAAGCAACGTGTGGTGTCCCTCTCCCGGTCGCCAGGGCCGAGTGCCGTGCTATGACTCGGGCTTCCTCGGAGATGTTGTGGATCCGCTCTTTACTTCACGAGCTTGGTTTTCCGTACGGGCGGCTATGCCGATGTCTTGTGACAATCAGGCCGCCATCTTTATCGCCAACAACCCGGCCTTCCACGAGCGCACGAAGCACATCGAGATCGGCTTGTCATGCGATACGCGGCCAGGGTGCTCTCTGGACTCATCTCTACTCCACACGTTGGCTCCTCCCACCCGAGTTGGCGGATATCTTCACCAAAGGGCTTAGTACGACCTCCTACGACATCATCTCTCGCAAGCTGGGCTTGTTTGACATCTACGCTCCAGCTTGAGGGGGAGTGTGAGTGAGTATGTGCCATATAATGGCATTCCTGTAATTCTCTCTCTACTTCTCTCTCTCTACGTGTATGGTCCCTCCCCATTACATAAGGGGAGGCACCCCCCCCTTTCTATAGTTAATCAAAACCCTAGATTATACTTCCACAGCATTAAAACTAAATTATGATCTCAAATAAAAATGGAGATAATCTAACCTTAAAATATTTCTCTTAATTTATCATAATTATCACTAAATTAGTGCATTTTGATATTATAACTTCATTTTCATAGAATGATAAATAAACACTCAAAAATATGATAAGATTCATTAGAATGGAATATTTTATGCCTTAATAATAATATATTTGCATGTATAATTTTTATGTTATTGGTCATACGTATGCTTGTATGTTTGTATAATTGAAGGTATGTATGGGTGTATGTATGTCTATATGATGATGTCTATGTATGTATGTGTGTGTGTGTGTTATAAGTATGGTGGTGTCTATGTATGGTAACATGTACGTATGTATGTGTGTTATACACATATAACATATGCGTATATGGTGTCTATGGTGTCTATGGTGTCTATGTATGATGATATGTATTAGTGTGTGTGTGTATGCTTGTATGTATGTATGTATGTATGTATGTATGTATGTATGTGTGTGTGTTATACGCATATAACATATGTGCATAAGGTGTCTATTATTGTTATATGTGTGTATGTATGTATGTGTGGGTATGTTTGTATGTGTGTTATACACATATAAGATATGTGTCTATGGGGTCTTTGGTGTCTATGTATGGTTATATGTATGTATGTATGTATGTATGTATGTATGTATGTATGTATATATGTGTATGTTTGTATGTATGTTATATGCGTATATGTTATATGGTTATGTGTATGTGTGTATGTATGTATGTATGTATGTATTTAAGTTATACGTATGGTGGTGTCTATGTATGGTTATACCTATGTGTGTGTGTGTGTATACATATATAACATTTACATACAGACATATTTATGTATGTAAGGTTTTAGGTATGTATGAGTGAGATTATATGTATATACCGTTTTATATATGTACTTATGGTTGTTGTTGATAGATATTATGTGGCCTGCAAGCCAATCACACTTCCATCTTTTGTTTATATTCATTGAAATGAACTTTTATTCATTGTCATTATTGTATGATGTTTACAATGAAGTCCATGAGCATATGTAATGACCAAGTGAATTATGATGAGATCATAATACAGTGATCACTAGTTTTTAAACATATGTTATAAATATTCCAATTTATAGGATATTTGAGAAGGACATCAAACTATTCGAAAAAGAATAGCACTATCTAATCCAACTCATGTGATGAGTATGGCTGATCCTATGGCCATTAATGTATAGATACCAAAGATAGATAATGGGTGCCTTTAGAGAAAGAGTTCACTAAATTGATCCATATGAATCATTAAATGGTATGATACCAAAATGTCAATCACATTGATTCATGTTATGGTTGTGTACGTGGTCTTTCGACTTGAGACACCATAAACACCTTGTGGATCGATGATCATGTTTTGACTATGACTTACGAATCCCTAGTCACGAGATCTCTAAAATATCATAGATTAGATATGACATGAAGTCCTCAAAGGTGATTGAGTGGTCAAGATGGGATCATCCGCCCTCAATAAAATAGGAGATCGACTCAAGGAATGATATACGATTAAATCCATAGCCAAGTTGTTCTCGATGATTTCCTACTCGCATTAGTACTAAATTGAGTGACCAATTTGGGTTTGACAATTAACCATACCTAATTTATTCATTTGTTTCGCGTGGATGAAGGATTATACGTATGCAATAACTAATGACATAAAGGTTTCATGATAGAGTTCTCATATACTCCATATCTCCCAAAGCACGTGGAGTAGCTTGGCACCCAACGTGCTGGCAACTCAATCTATCAATCAGGTTAAATCAAACCTTGATTAATTAATATATTTTCATATGATTAATTACTAAGACCAATAAGTGTTATGAGGTTGATAGAGTTAGTAGCTAACAAGATATATGGACCTAGAGGGTCACACACATAAGATCAATGGACATCGATGAATATAGATATAATAATAAGGGCTTTTATGAAAATTTTACATTCCCAAAGTCTATAAATAGGGGGAGAACAACCATAATAGACGTGTCCATGCAAGCCTAGTAGAAATTGTTCCCTCTCTTCTCTTCCTTTCACGGTGAGGAGTGTTCAAGAAGAGATCTGATTGTTCAGAGACCATGTGGATATCGCTAGAGGCTGGACGCTTGAACAATTTAAAGAACTCCTTTAGATGATCCATGTAAGTATGAATTATATTATATACTAGATGATAGAGTCATCTAGAATATGTGATGAGATCATATATACTTAGTACTTCATCGTTGTTAAATGTTTTGATTCAACATCTTCCGATGCAACCGATATTTTGACCAAAACTTGGAGAGCTTGTCGAGCCTTACATCCCAATAGTTGTCAATGTGGTTTTCAATATGATTGTGTTATTCTCGTACTTGTTTTTTATGTGAAATTTTTATTTCAACATAGATACATTGTACTAGAACTAACAAGTAGGCTGACGAGATGAGACCGTGACGTTGTTGAATACAGGCAGACTCGTGTCACAAACAATTCCAAACTCATCAATTTTAAGAAATAATCACGAATTAAAGAGTATAATGGTGAATCAGGGTCAAATTCACGAAGAAGTAACATATTTTCAAGGAACTCTAAGAAATTTGATCAAAGCAGATGATGAATTGAGGTGAGAAATTAGGGATTTTGATATTTTTATAAAGATAACTCAAAAATCCACGAAAATCAAAAAAATCACAAAATTTGAATCAAGATTCACAGAGAAATCAACGTGCAAAAATTAGGTAGAATATCCAAACGTGAAGAGACAAAAAACTGAAATTAAATCTAAAATTTGACTAATCTACGATTTGAAATTGAAATATAATGTTTTAGGAAGAGAGATAGCGCTCGAATTGATCAAATTACTCGTTGGATCAAAGAATTTTTATTCTGCAAATTTGGAGACGATCGTCGGCATTCAAGAATGGATTTCTCCATATTCACTCAATGAAATCTCACTTTCAAACACTCCTTGGACAAAGGATTTGATCTAGAAGATGAAGTAAATAAGAGATTCAAAGATTGAGATGTCTAAATAGTTCTATTACTCGAAATACCCAATAATGCTTTACATCGTCGAAAGACATATGTATTTATAGGGAGATTTGGGCATAACCGTCAGATCAAGCATTTAATCTTCGATCAACGGCTCTGATGAAATTCTTAGATGCGAATCGTTACGTTTAAATCGTGTCCGTTAGATCGAAGATGAACCACTAAGTATTCACCCCATCACGTGTGAAGAAGAAATGCCATGAAACTCTTGACGTTAGATCTTCATCTAACGCTCTAGATGCATCCATGTGTCCATAGGGTCCACCAAACGGTTTTAATCTCAGCCGTTATGACTCATTAGATGAATGTCTAAGATTAAACCGTTCTAAAATGATTTGTCGACGAATCAGAGTGCGCCGCGAACCCCCTCACTTAAGTGACGATTGACGATCGCGATTAAATCGTGTGATCGGACGCTCCACATGTCCCCACGTCACTTGCACAAAAAACAAAAGAAAATAGTCCCACATGATGAAAATTACGGCGACGGATATATAACTACTGTGTAATTAATGAGATAGAAAAATCCTAAAAATGGGTGCTTATTCTCACTAATCACACACGCGCGCATGTGTGTGACACATGGCACCGCAATTTTTGCCCGCATCACGTCAGCTACCACATCATCAAGTGATAAAAATATAAATTTTTGTTCATTTTAATTCAAAATAAATCAAATTAAATACATAAAAATAAAAAAAATTCCAAAAAATCCCTAAAGTTAGAAAATTCATATCTTTAAAAATATAACTCTAAATTAATCCAAATTTTTTTTTGTTGGATCATAAATTATCTATCATTCTAAAAAGTTAAATTTAATAAATAACTAGATAATAAATTTTTATTTCAAAAATACACTCATTTCTCTTAGAAAATAAAACTTAGAAAAATAAATGTGTGTAGAAAAAGTATTTTCTCTTATTATTTAACATTAAAACCTAATTATAATCTCAAATAAAAAATAGGAATAATAGAATCTTTATATATTTCTCTTAATTATCATGATTATCCCTAAATTAATGCATTTTGATATTATAACTTAATTTTCATAGAATGATATATATACTCGAAAATATGATAATATGCATAAGAATTGAATTTTTTATGTCTTAATTTGCATTAATAATTTTATATTTTTCATGTATAATTTGTATGTTATCATAGGCCCATCTCACTAGCACATTGTGTTATGTGGATGCTGAACCTCTAATTTAGCAATAGACTATCTATGTAAATTGCTTGAAAGTCAACAATGCATTCACAAAATATTCAACATGCCAATCATATATACATATAAATTAATGCCACTACCACATTGGCATGGTGAGAAATATGAATTAAAATTTGGGATTCAAGTTTACAAAAGGACTTGATGAGGTAGGAAATCCTTTTGCAAATGCACTCTTGATAACATGAAGACAAGTTGAGGGGAGTTCTAATGCACAAAGTAGCCTCCATTTTAGCAAAGGAGTGATGCACTTATTGAGAGAGTAAGGAATTAGATCCGCTCATGAGAGTGTGAGGATCTTTTCATCCCCACATCATCAAATCCTAGATATGATCACCTTGATCACAATTCAGGATTAGACTTGAGCATTAGCCAATGAACTCTGGCGAAACTCATTCGTGCGGTCTTTGAATACATACGAAGATGTGTAACAAAATTTCTAAAATCACCAATTTAAGATTAAAATCAAGAACTTAAGAGTATAATGGTAAATAAGGGTCGAATCCACATAGAAGTAAGGTATTTTCAAAGTGCTCTTCAAATTTGATCAAAATCATATGAGAATTTGAGATGAAAAATTACGGATTTTAGTAATTTTAGTCATTTTAGAAAGAGAACTCCGAGACAAATCCATGGAACCAAAAATCACTCGATTTGGCTCAAGATTCATGGAGAAATCAAGGAGCAAAACTTAGATAGAATTTCTGATCGCGAAGAGGGAAAACTAAGAAATTGTCTAAAAATTGATTAATCTACAATTCAAAATTGAACTATAATGATACAGGAAGGAGATTAGGAGAAAAAAATTAATGATGTAATACAAATTTGTACTTGAAATGATCCAATTGGTTGCCGGATCAAGGGCTCTTTATTATGTGATCTTGAAGAAAAAATTCAGCATTCAAGAGGCAATTTCTCGCTATTATCTCAACAAAATCTCACTTTCAAACACCTAAGAATGGTTTACATCATCGAAGAATATGCATATATATAGGAAAAATTGGGTGTGGTCGTTGGATTTGGCTCTTCATCTTCAATCAACAGCTCATATGAAATGCTTGGATGTGAATCGTTATCGTTAAGTCGGGTCGGTTCGATCAAAGATGGAGTGCTTAGATTTTTTCCATGTCGCGCGTGAAGAAGTGTCGTGAGATCTCATCCGTCCAATCATAAATTGACACCTCAGGTTCTAAGATGGCTCTTCAAATCCTAGTCGTTATAACTTCTTATATGAACGACCATGATTGATCTGTTTAATAAGATGAATAAGCATTCACTTAGGTGATGCCACGTACCCCCTCACGTAAGGTGAAAATGAGGGGCTGAGATTAAACGACCTTATTCGCATCGATTGGATGCTTGTGAGCGTGCCACATCACTTGCGCAGTTAACAAACAAAAATAATCGCACGTAACAAAAATAAACTCAGATTGACGGCAATATAATTGGAGATTTTTTAGTGGGCTTAGTGAATATCTTGAAAAGGATTCTTAATCCACTTATCTCACACACGCGCGCACACGCACACATGCACACACACGCATGCCCACAAATGCAAACATTTGCGCCACATGGCGCGTATACATGTCACCATGTGGCAACACGTCATTCGCCCGTCGCGTTAGCTGCCACGTCAGCATGCAATAAAAATCTGAATTTTTTAATTTTTCAATGGAGATAAATTTAAAATATATCTAGAAAAATTTAGAAAAATTCAAAAATTCATAACTTAAAAAAATATAACTCCAAATGAATCCAAGTTTGTCTTGTTTGATCAGAAATTAAATAATATATCACTGTACACAGGTATATTTAATAAATATCAAGAGAATAATTTTAAATTTTAAAAATACACTCATTTCTTTTAGAAAATAAAGTTTAGAAAGATAAATGAGTATATATAAAAATATTTTCTCTTATTATTAATCATTAAAACCCAATTATAATATTAAATATAAAGTGGGAATAATCTAATTTTAAATTATCTCTCTTTAATTATTCATGATTATCTCTAAAATAGTGCATTTTGATATTATAACTTAATTTTTTATAGAATGATAGATATACACTCAAAACATGATAACATGCATAAGAATGGAATATTTTATGCCTTAATTTACATTAATAAATAGCATGTTATCAAGTACTACCCTAATATGTACTAAAGAAGTCAACCTAGATGATAGAATCAAGATCACTATGATCCACACTATGAGGAAGTGTAATGATACATTTATACATTTCACTTCTTTAGCTTTAGGATTATGTATCCAACATAAAAAAAAGGAGTATTTTGTTGTTTAACCTTAACTTACATCTTATCGTGTATATATTGATTGTAAGTAAGGTCCTTGTTCCTGTAGATTCTGTATGTAAAGTGCTAAGGGACTAGAAATTATTCAAGTCAAGGGGTAAGATAACATGTAACTTATACTTATTTACATGATTATTAATGCAAATTAAGACATAAAACATGGTGATAAAGTGGTGATAACATGACGATTCATAAACATGTGATAACGTGGTGAAATTTGGGCACTACGATGAAGATATGATGGCCACGACTTACAGATATTGATTTCACTCTGAGCGTTACATTTTAGTCATTGATTGAAGATGAAAAGGCAGATCAGACGACCAGACCCAATTTTGGTCCACTTATACTCTACTTCTTTGATGGTATAAAGAATTGTTAGATTTTTTATTGATCATACATTTTGGACAGCATAATCCTTGAATCTCTTTCTTTCTTCCTCTTCTAGATTCATTTCGGCATCCAGCAAGTGCTTGAAATCAAGATTTCGTCACGGGAGAAGAAAGAATTTGCCGCTTGAACTCTTAATTTTTGTTTTGTAAAACACAAAATGAAGGGCCTTGATCCATAAATTAATTGAATCATTTCGAGCTCAATTTTGGGTTAGATTACGTGTTTTCTTCTTAATCTTTTATCTTATAATATTAGATTTTAATTTGGATAATTCGATTAGTTTAATTTTATGAAATTTAATTATTTCCTCTCTCTTTATGATTGAATTTTCTCTCCTTATTTTGCTTTTTGATTTCTCCACGAATACTAATTCAAATTGAGTATTTTTTATTTGTTGCTTCGTCTTGGAGTTCTCTTTATTAAAATATCAATTTCTCTAATTTCTCACCCCCATTTACTTATCTAATTTGATCAAATTTTAAATATACTTGTCTAATTCTCCGTAGATTCGACCCTTACCATTACCCTAATGTATGCGTGATTAATTCTTTAAATTAGTGAGTTTAGATATTTTAATGAGACAACCGCACAAATTTGTTTTATCAAGGAGCTGGATCCTCATTCTTCCTTCTAACATGCTATCAAAGTACAATATCTCTCCTAGAGCTCCTTCTATCATTAATTTTTATCTTATTCTAAACCACAATTGCATTCATCATGTCAAACTCTTTTCAATTTTTTTAAGTATGCATTTATAGGTGTTCATTTCATTCCCATTTGCCTCATTTATTTGAGTGCAATCATTTTCAAGGAGTTTTGTGGGAGTTAACTTGAGATTAGCACATTTTGACTTTTTGTGAACTAGTTTGATTTAGATAACATTGTTTTTTAATGAATACACCTTGGCAACTAGTGACTGGCTGAAAGTGGCGACTTTAAAACTTTTTTATTGAGCTAGCCTCCACCCTTCCTTCATCCTAATCATCAATCCCATAAGTCTTCAAAATTTTTTATCAAAACATCGAGTGCAACAGAATATATTAAATCAGATATTCAAAACATTAAGGCTTCAAGAACAAATTATCCTATCATCTAGTATGTCTGAGAAAATATACTTACAAAGTTCCTTGAAAGAGTTCCTTAAAACTCGTTAAGTGTTTAGCCTCTAGTGGTATCCACACAGTCTTTGGATGGCTAGATCTCCTCTTCAAAGCTCTTCAGCCAGAGAGAAAGAGAAGAAAGGAGAGAATTCTCATAAGGCTTGCATGTGCACCTTAAGTTGTAGTCATTATTTCCCTATTTATAGACATTTGGTATGTGGATTTTTCATAATAAATCTCATAATTATATCTATATCCACCAACACCCATAGACCTTATGTGTGTAACTCTCTAGGTCCTTATATCTCACTAGTTAATAACTTTATAGACCCAATAACACCTTATCAGTCAAAATTTATTAATTATAGACATCAAAATAAGGATTAATTAATCAATGATCGATTTAACCCAATCGACAAGTTGAGTTGTCAGTCCGTTGGGTGCCAAGCTATATCACGTACTCTTGGAGATATGGAGTCCATATGAACTCCCTTATAGAATCTTTCCACCATCTGTTACAACGTATGTATAATCCTTCATCCGCACAAGACTTATGAATGACTTAAGATATGACAAATTGTCAAACCCTAATTGGTCACTCAAATTAGTACTGATGCATGTAGGAAATCACCGGGAACTCTTTCTCCAATATTTCTACTGCCTTGACTAGCGATTTCATCACATCTCATTCTTTGAGTCAATCTCCTCACATACCGAGGGTGAATGATAACACGCAATCTTAACATGATAAAAAAAGATTATTAATACAAAATAAGGCATAAAATATTCCATTTATATGCATGTTATCATACTTTGAGTGCATTTCTATCATTCCATGCAATTTCATGTTATAATCTCAAAATGTGTTAATTTAGGGTTAATTATGAAAAATTAAAGATTAAAGATTTTATAACCTATCTTTACTTAAGATTATAAATGGTTTTTAAAGTTAAATAATAAGAGAAATTATTTTTATGAACATTTATTTCATTTTCTAAAATTAAAATCTTAAAGAAATGAATGTATTTTTGAAATAAGAATTAAATCTCTTGTTATTTAAATAATTTGACTTTTTAGAATGATATATAATTTAATTTCAGATCAAATGAAAGAAATTTGGATTAATTTGGAGTTATATTTTGAAAGTTATGGATTTTACAATTTTAAGGATTTTTTCGGTTTTTTCGGATTTTTCTAATTTAATTTTTGATTTAAAACGTTAAAATAATTTTAAAAAATGAAAAAAAAGTTTTTTTTTTCGCGCGGGCCCCACGTGGATGCGACGTGGCACTCCGGGCCATGTGGCAGCGCCACGTGGGCCTACGCAGCACCTACGCGTATGCATTTATTTACATATTTTATATAGTATATATATATAATGGGTAAGTCAGCCTTCCGTAGACCGGAAGGGTATTCAACCCATAAGAATGTCGGGTCTTATAAACATGATTTATTTCACTAACCTTTTCCGTGTGGGACTAAAGTCCCACAAAGTTATCTTAGTTTCAGGCGACGTGGCTGACAGAGGAATGTCGATCAGGCGGAGCGCAGAAGATCCACGCGTCGATCGCATGGACGTGGACCACCGATCGATCAATCACGCACGTGCCTCTTTAAGACGAGTTATAACGGTCAGATTTTCTATGACGTGGCGGCATCACACGCGTTGATCACGTGGACGCGCGGACCATCAAGCCTTGATCAAGCACGTGTTTAAACGCAAGCGTTATAACGGCTTAGATTCATTGCGCGGAAATGCATCGCGATCCAACGGGCGCCGTTTGATGCGTTTTATAATACACACGATTCAAGCTTCATCAGGCTGTCCATTCGCGATCGGACAATCGGGACTTAATGGTAACGGTGCGTGATGAACCGTTTCATCAAAGCGATCAGATGATTACGCCCAATTCGCTTATAAAATGAACTGTTCTTCGTCTTTTGTAAGCATTCGAGGAAGATTTCACTTAATCGACCTATCTACACGCATCTTCTCTTGAATCTCTCACTTGTAATCGCTTCTAGACACGATTTTGTGTCCATGAAGTGTGTTTATAAGTGAGATTTTGTCGATCGAGCGAGGAGAATTTGTCTCTTGAACACCGATGTTCACGTTTGAATTCCCGGAACGAATAGCTGTCGATCCGGTGATCAATTGGATCGATTCGATCGTTAACTCGGGTTAAAAAATAAGTTTTTCCTCTAATCTATCGTCATGTATCATCAATTATAGGTTTAGGATCTTAATTTAGCTCAATTTCGATTTTAATTTTAGTGTATGTTCTTCGCGATTCCGAAAATTTCCTCCCACTTCCATCTTTGATTTCTCCGCGATTACTAGTCCAAATCGAGTGATTTTTGATTCAGTGGATAGATCTTTGAGTTATCTTTCTAAAACCACCATTTTCCCTAATTTCTCACCTCAATTCATTGTCCAATTTGATCAATTTCTAAAAGATATATCGAAAATACCTTAATTCCCTGTAGATTTGACCCTTATTTACCATTATACCCTTCAATTCATGATTAATTCTCAAAATTGGTAAGTTAGGCTTAATTTTTGACATGAGATCGTGTGAAATCGACGACCTCACGGTCTCGTCTCGTCAGTGAATAATCCTATATTGACCACAAAATCATTTTTGAAGACTTCCAACCTTATCCAATACATGATGTTTTAGAGATCTCGTGGCTAGGGATTCATAGGTAATAATCAAAACATGGTCATTCATCCATAATGTGTCTTTAGTGTCTCAAGTCAAAGGATCGCATACACAACCGTGATATAAACCGACTTGATTGATAGCTTGACATAATACCTGATAACATGCAATTATACGATTATTAATGCAAATTAAGGCATAAAACATTCCATTTTTATGCATGTTATCATACTTTGAGTGCATATCTATCATTTCATGCAATTTTAAGTTATAATCTCAAGATGCACTATTTTTGGGACAATTATTCATTTTTAATAATATATTTTAAAAATGAGTAACAAGGCACCGAGAAAAAATGAGTAATCAGAAGGTTGAAGTGCTATGGAATTGAAATGGAGAGGTTTTGTGTGAAGTTCAAGCAAAATTCTTATCCCCTACCTTACATCAGCCGAACCTACTTAGTGTGGGAATTCCTCGATTCTGAACTTTCCCTTTAAAGAGTGCAATGATCCATAATTTTTGAAACACCTATCTTTACCATATTAGGCATTTAGTTCTAATTTTCCTTTCTAGTTAATTAGTTACACCCATTTATCAGCCTCACTTATGATAATCACACTCCCAAGTGACTCACACACCCATCACATCTCCTCCACATTCCTCTCACATGTACACTTCACATTTTGGCAAACTCTCTTCAAACCTCCACGAAACAACTCCTCCATTTCGTGTAAATTCATTTGAAATTTTGAAGTATTTTTTAAAATATATATATATAGTTACAAAAAAAAAATTAAAGAGGCAAGGAAAAAGGAAGGAGAAAATAAAAAAAGAGATAAATAGAAGAAGTGAAAAGAAGGAGAATAAGTTAGAAGAATATCTTCTCCTCTTCCACCACCATCTCTACCATTTCCATCTATCCCTACCATCCATCACCATCCACATCATTTGGGAGCTAAATTATCATAAGTGGTACCACCTTTGCTTTTTAAAAAATCCATTTTGTTTACATACATATTTGCTTTTAACCACATCATTCCTTTAGATTTAGTGTCTTTAATTTTCTTTCAACCACCTCAAACGCTGCATCTCAAAGATAGGAATACCTTTGCAATTGCACTCTTTTCAAGAGGAAGGTAAGTTGAGGGGAATTCTAATACATTAAGTAGTCTCCATTTTGAGGGAAGGAGTGATGAATCTATGGAGAGGGTAAGGATTACATCTGCTCATGAGAGTGTGAGGATCTTTTCATCCCCATAGCATTAAACCCTAGATATGCTCACCTCGATCACAATTGAGAATTAGACTCGAGCATTAGCCGATGAGCACTACCCTAATATGCACTAAAGAAGTCAACCTAGAAATAGAATCTAGATCACTATGGTCCACACTATGAGAAAAAGTAATCATACTTATATACATCTCACCTCTTTAGTAGTAGGATTGAGAAGTGGAAAGGAATTTCTAGGGAGATTCTATAGGAAATTGCTAAGAGACTAGAAATTATTTAAGTTGGGGGGTGTGATAACATGCAATCTTAACATGATAAAACATGATTATTAATGCAAAATAAGGCATAAAATATTCCATTTATATGCATGTTATCATACTTTGAGTGCATTTCTATCATTCCATGCAATTTCATAATATAATCTCAAAATGCGTTAATTTAGGGTTAATAATGATGAATTAAAGATTAAAGATTTTATAACCTATATTTAATTGAGATTATAAGTGGTTTTTAAAGTTAAATAATGAGAGAAATCATTTTTATGAACATTCATTTAATTTTCTAAAGTTAAAACCTAAAAGAAATGAATGTATTTTTGAAATAAGAATTAAATCTCTTTTTATTTAAATAATTTGACTTTTTAGGATGATAGATAATTAAATTTCAGATCAAATGACAGAAATTTGGATTAATTTGGAGTTGTATTTTGAAAGTTATGATTTTTACAATTTTTAAGGATTTTTTCGGATTTTTTTGAATTAATTTTGATTTTTAAATAATAAAAATGAATTAAAAAAGGGGCAAAAAGCGGGTTAATTCCGCGCGGGACCTGCGTGGATGCGACGTGGCACGCAAGGCCACGTGGCAGCGCCACGCGAACCCACGCGGCGCCTACGCGGCGCATTATTAACTTATATTTATATACTTTATCATCTATATAGTAAAGTCAGCCTTCCGTATATCGGAAGGGTATTTAACCCCTATAACCGTCGCATCTTATAAACTGAATAGTTATCCTTAATTTTTTCGGTGTGGGACTAAGTTCCACACGATTTTTATTTAAAACACAGTTATTTTCATTTCAGGCGACGTGGCTGACGGAGAGACGTCGGATCGGCGACGCCTTGGAAATCCGCACGTTGATCACGTGGACGCGCGGACCACTGATCATCAATCGCGCACGTGGCTTTTAAACACAGTTATAACGGCCACGATTTCACGCAATCAAACGCATCTGAAGCATTAGATTGCGATCCAACGGGCGCCGTTTGATGCGTTTTATAATGCATATAGTGAAGATTAAATCCAGAGCGTCCATTCAAGATCGGAAGCCCGCAATCTAATCGTAACGGTTTGCCGTTACGCGATCATCTGGACCATTGATCGAGCTTGAAACGCACTGATCGGATGGTTACGCCTAATTTTGTCTATAAAACGAAATGTTCTTATATTTTTGTAAGCATTCTTGGAGGATTTCACTTAATCGACCTATCTACACGCATCTTTCCTTGAATCTCTCACTTCTAATCTATTCTAGACTCGATTTTGTGTCCACGGAGTGATTAAAAGTGAGATTTCGTCGATCGATCATGGAGAATTTGTCTCTTGAACACCGATGTTCACGTTTGAATTTGCGGAATGAATAGCCGTCGATCCGGCGATCAATTGGATCGATTTGATCGTTATCTCGGGTTAGAAAACTTATTTTCCCTCTAATCTATCATCATGTATGATCAATTTTTAGTCGAGGATCTTAATCTAGTTTAATTTAGCCTTTAATTTCAGTTTATGTTCTTCGCGATTCTGAAAATTTCATCCCACTTCACTCTTTGATTTCTCCGCGATTACTAATCCAAATGGAGTGATTTTTTATTCTGTGGATAGATCTGTGAGTTATCTTTCTAAATCTACCATTTTCCCTAATTTCTCACCTCAATTCATCGTCCAATTTGATCAATTTCCAAAAGATATCTCGAAAATACCTTAATTCCTTGTGGATTCGACCCTTATTTACCATTATGCCACTCAATTTGAGTTAATTTCCTAAAATTGGTAACTTCGGTATTATTTTTGACACGAGACCGTGTGAAATCGATGACCTCACGGTCTCATCTCGTCATTCATCTAAGGACTTATAACGGCTAAGATTACAATCAAGGAAATGTATTTGAAGCGTTAGATCAAGATTGGATAGATGGCGTTTCATGCATTTTCTCTTCACACGAAACGTGACGACATCTCACGGTGTATCTGAGATCCAAAGGACATGATTTAAGGGTAACGATTCGCATATATGTGTTTCATCGGAGCCGTTGATCTAAGATTAAACGTTGATCTGATAGTTACGCCTAATTCTCCCTATAAATTGAGATGTTTGTCGATGTTATAAATCATTCTTGGATGTTTTCGAGTAATCAAATGTTTAGACACCACCATCATTGAATATCTTGCTTTCTTAATCTTGTAGACTCATTTCCACGTCCACAGAGTGGTTGAAAGTGAGATTTCGTTAAAAGAATAAGGAGAATTCATCTCTTGAATTCTGAGAATCGTCTTTGAAATCATGGAATAAAAATCCTTTTATCAAAAAATCCATTGGATCATTTCAATCGCTATGTCGGGTTAGATTATGTGTTTTCCTTCTAATCTTTCGTTCTGTATCATGATATTGTACTTTAGAATAGTATATTAGGTTAATTTTAGATTTTATTTCAGATTTCTCTCTCTTCGCGTTTGGAAATTTATACCTAATTTTGACACGAATTTGTGTGTATTCAATGACCACATGAAATCGCTTCGTCAATACCATTAAGGGATTCATAGATATCAATTCAGTTAACTCTTTCTCCAAAGATCACCCACTATCTATCCTTGGTGTCTCTACACCAATGGCCATAGGATTATCCATACTCTTCATATGAGTCGGATCAGATGGTGCTATTCTTTCTGGATAATTTAATGTATTTCTTGAATATCCCACGAATAGGAATGTTTAGAACATATGTTTAAATAATAATGATCACTATAATATGATCTCATCATAATTCGCCTAATCATTGTATGTGCTCATAGACTTCATTGGAAACATTACACAAGAATGACAATGAATAAATTTCATTTCAATGAACATAAATGAAATACATAGAACTATGATTGGCTTGTAGGCCACATTCTATATATCAATGTCAACTTTTGGAGTTAGTGACAGTTTAGTTTTGAGTGATGAGTTCTCTTCTCAACATTGATTAGTTGAGGATGGCATTGGTGATATCAATTTTGCGAAGTGACTATGTGTCAATTCTCCGGACTTGATGGCTAATAAACATGACATCTTAGATCAAAAGCTTGCCATCATCATCATCGTCTTCTTTATTTTTTGATGTAAGAACTTTGGATTGGCCAGATTGGTGCAATTAGTTTTTATGTAAGGCATGTCTCCAACAATTTTCACAAGGAACCAGTTTTACCAATTTTCTTTTGATCTAAGAGTCCAAATCAAAAGTGGATCTCAAAGTTATATCATATTTATTTGTTTAATTTTTTGGGCCTAAATTACTCAACCTTCTTAGCAAATATATAAGACCCATTAATGTGGATACCAAAGAACCATTAACTTGGCTTTACTAGATCTTTCCAGATCCACTCAAACCCATTTGGCTTCATGTTTTGGAACCTTGAACCATTCATCCTATCAAAGGTCAATATTATAATTTTTGACATGACTCTTCCATTTCAGCTCTTATTGGAATCTTAATTTGGCTTTATCAGATCATACAAGATCCACTCAAACCCATTTGACTTAATGTTTTGGAACCATACCCCATTCAGCCTATTAAAGCTCTACATTGTAATTTTGGGCATGACTCTTCCATTTCAGCTCTTATTGGAATCTGTAGTGGATACAATGAACCATTAACTTGGCTTTATCAGATCCTATGGGATCCACTCAAACCCATTTGGCTTAATGTTTTGGAATCCTAGCCCATTCAGCCTATTAAAGTTTAATATTATAATTTTGGCCATGACTCTTCCATTTCAGTTTTGATCTTGGTGAAACAAATTCAAGGATCCTTGAATTGGTGAGGAAAATAGTTTTCTAGAAATCTCACCACCAATCTACACATGAAATGTGGGAAAATTATTTGACTTGGGCGAGCTAATTTGAGATCTTCATATTGATTCATGGGAAGACATCCTTGTACTAATCATAATTTCTTGAGTTTGCATTCTTTCAATTTTATGTAAGATATCAGAAAGAAAGAAGAAAATAAGATGACATGCCTCATGAGTATCCCAATTCTAATATGACACTTTCGGATGAATATATAGTTCGACCTTAGTTATTTTTTGGATAAATGACAGGAAAGATGATTGAAAAAAAAGAAAATCAATGAAGAAATCTTCCAAAATAAATGTCTGAATTAAATGTTGTTGTGCTATGAAGTTTAGGAAACATCTAGATGAGATCTAAAGGTTTTTGGATGTTCCATATTCTTATTGAGTCAATCTCAATTTTAGTGCAGTTTTGGAAAAGTTTTATGGTGTGTTGATGTGACATCATCACCAAACAACGTGTTAACAAGCTAGTTGGCCAGGGCTAGGCTCTATGGAGGCACAGGTGGCATCGCCTATGGCTTTGGGTGTCATATACAAGTCGCACACTAGGGTTGCCACCTAGGCTATGTATTGCGCATAAGAGGCACCACATAAAGGACTAGATTATGGTAGATTAGTTATATACATACCTCAAAGGACTTTATGAAATTCCAATATGCCTACCTATATACATTCATTTCTTTTACTTTGCTCCTCTATGTGGGACTAATTCTATTATTTTTTGCAAGGAATGTGGTGCATCATGAGGCATTGATCAACTAAGGTTTAAAGGTTATCATCA
This sequence comes from Lemna minuta, assembly GCA_024174645.1. Classification (NCBI taxonomy): domain Eukaryota; kingdom Viridiplantae; phylum Streptophyta; class Magnoliopsida; order Alismatales; family Araceae; genus Lemna; species Lemna minuta. Next base: position 4,109,383 of record CM044110.1, on the reverse strand, counting down.
ATATTCATTTAACCAATCTTGGGGTCATGGAGAGCCCTAATTGGTCAAAATATTAAACCTTAAAGGTCGATGCATGGCTAATAAACATAAATGAGTAGTTGCATCCATGAATTAAAAGACTATATTTAGGTGTTAATTAAAAGACTAACTCTGCTTCAAGTGGAGTAATTAAATTCTCACATTTTCTTGAAGAGTATTTAATTAAATTTATTGTAGTGTTTGGAGTTAAACAAGGGTGGAAGAAAAGCTCAAAGAAGCCTTACCCTAGGTGGGAGCCCTGTTGCTAGTCATCTCAAGAGCCCAGGAGCTAATGAAGGTCTATGAGCTGGGTCCAAGAGTGGACTGCCAAATGGCCCAACCTGTATGGGTAATTAAGAATGTCCAATCATATACCTCCATCTTAGGCATTAAGAGAGGGTTTTCCCTAGGTTTCTCTCCTATTGTCTGATGGACCCCTTGTGCCTGCCACGGGAGTAACGACCACCGTCTCGAAAACGACAGCAGCAGGGAACAACACAGAGGCAGTTGAGGAAGGAATAACTACCCCTGAGTCGGCAGAGGCACAAGCGAGCGAATCTTCCCCAGAAGGACGAGCGGGTCATCCCCGATGCTCAACAAAACTGACGACGCGCCCAACGGAGTTCGTGTACTTCTAGGCGTAACAGTAGCCGTCGAATGAAGGGATAAATAGTGGGGAGTCGATTAGGTAGGGGGACGGATTTTGGATGAGAGGTTTTCTTCTTACATGCAAGCTTTTTTTTCTCGTTCTGTGAACGAAGTCTACGTTCGGAATCGTTAAGGGAGAGGGGTATCGAGGTGCGTCGGAGACATCCCTCAGTTCGCTGAGAAGGCGAGAGTGGTCTCCTTCGCCGGCCGTTGTAGCGGCTTTGTCACCCTTCGTCCCTCTTTCGTCTAGCGTCAATCACCCTCCTCCCCTCCTTACTTCCCGCGAACCCGTACCTCACGTCTATTTTGCGATTATTTCTCTGAGCGACTTCACCCTCGCGATATCGTTGGTGATTGGTTACATCATTGTCCTTTGAGAAAGAACCCAAGATCTAATCGCTGACATCCATATCCAGGAATTCCGTCCAATCTTGGCTCTCAAATCGAGGGCACCTTCCTCCATTGAGATAAAAAATATTTTCTCCATTTTTCACTGATGGTTTCTCTCTCTCTCTCTCTCTCTCTCTCTCCCCTCTCTCTCTCTCTCTCTCTCTCTCTCTCTCTCACCAGCTAGCTGAAGGAGAAGGGGATAACTAGTGCCCCTTGTCTTGATCGTATTCAAGTTTGAAGATCAACGTGGTCTCATGTCAAAGTTGGAGATGGAAACTCCAGAAAATAAATGCTCGAATGGAAAATGTTTGGTATAAAGTATAAAGTACATTTAAACACTGGTCTTTGCAATCCACCATTACAATACGAAAAAACATATCTAGAATTTTCTGTATTTTTATTTTTTTCATTTCTTCAGAAAGTGCAACTTTGATTAAAAATCCTTCAAAGGCCAGGATCGCCGAAGGGGAAGCGATCGACGGCCAGGATCACTTGGTGAGCCCATCCCCGTCACCAAGTGAGCCTGGCCTTTGATCGCTACCCCTCCGTCTGATCCTGGCCGTCACAGGAGGCATCGCCACCACAGCAGATGGCTTTATACCCTTCGCGTCTTCATTCATAAAGCTGGAGGAGGTATCGCAGGAGGCATTACCACCACAGCAGAAGGCTTTATGAATGAAAACGCCAAGGTTATAAAGCCTTCTCCTATCATGGTGATCCCGCCCGCTGTGGTGGTGATCGCTACCCCTCCGTCGAAAGGCTTTATCTTTGTGGTCAACTCTCCATTGTAGTTTAGGAGGAAAGTAAAAGCGGATAAAAATAAATAACCCTTATATTAAATAAATTAAAGTAGATAGAAATAAATATGTAAGCTCAAATATGTTATCTTTTCGAGAAAAGTAATATGTAAAATTAAATAGAAATGGAGACGAACTACCTCCTCCAGCTTTCTCCGGGGATTTCAAAATCAGTGTCCTGACCATCTGACCATAACATAACTTGCCTCACCAAGAGGCCAAGCGGTAGTCAACATCTAGATCAGGCCAACAACAGTCTTTTACCGTTTGCCAACGACGAAAGCCGCCAATAGATCGGCTAATGCATATCCCCAAGAGACCCAAGTGTGCCTTTCTTTCCTTTGTTATTCCTAGCCCATTGATTTTCTGGCTTCGCTGTTCTCTGTTTTGGAAGGACGAATTTTGTCTCGTGTCCGTGCCTTATAAATAAGACGGCGGCTTCCTCCCTCGAAGCTATCGTTCGAAGTCTCCGACCCGAGCATCTTGGTAGAGATACAAAGTGCAAGCTATGGCTTTTCTCTCTCGCCTTCCTCATCTGCTGCCCCTCCTCTTCGCAGTTCTTCTCCTTTGCCCCGACGCCAGCCACGCCTCACGGCCCAGACCCGGAGGTTACTTCCCTATTGCGGCTCCGGAAGATCCATCAATCCAAGTCGTCGCCAAGTTCGCGGTTATCGAGCACAGGAAACAGACAGGAAAATATTCTGAGCGTCCCCCGCGCGTCCTCGGCGGGCAGAAACAGGTGGTGCAGGGGACGAACTACCGCCTCGTCATCGGATCTGTGGGTCCCAGTGGCGAAGAAGGCTTGTACTTGGCCAAGGTGTACGAGGGGCTCGGAAACAAAGGATGGAAGCTCGTTTCCTTTGATCGCATTGTCTGATACACAGGATGATCTCGCTCATTGTGTACACGTTAAATAACCAATAATCAGTCAAGTTCATGGGTGATTATTAACCAAGTTCTCTCTCTCTCTCTCTCTCTCTCTCTCTCTATCTCTCTCTCTCTCACACACACACACTCTCGTTTCACATTGTTCGCATTCTACAAATCTAAATGAATAAGCGCGTAAAATTGGATGAGGATGGTTGCAGTATCAATGATGCTATGTTTTGGTGGGTTGCACTTCTCTATGCTGGGAGGCTCAAAAGTAATAGTCGATTTGGATTCAACACACTGTCTTAGAAAGGAGGGAGAGGCAGATCTTGTACCTTCTTACACCTTTCCCCGTATTCCCTCGGAGGTTTTATTGCCCCCAAGAGGCCAGTTCTCCATCTTTTACTTGTTCGGACTTCTCTTTCAACTCTCATAGATGCAGTGGGAGATAGGTAAGTAGATGGTGCATTAAATGGTAATACTTAAACGGACTTCATGTACATACACTCCATACAAACTGTAAGATCTAGACTACGATCTTCACTGATAGTTCCTTGATTCAAAGCTCTTAATTTATACATATCTGTCGCCCGTTCGTCCATCACTGCCTTCCATCTCACCAGCCATACCTGTCAGCCATCAGCACGTCCATCATTGTTGTCCATCCTGCCCACTGCATATGTCAGCTGTCAGCCTGTCCATCACCGTCACTGTTGGCCACAATCATTACCCGACCTCCTTTGAATCCACTGATCTCCGTTTTAAGACATCTTTTGGATTACTCATCGTTTCAAGAAATTTTTTCTATTGATTTTCTAGTTCTCCAGCGAATTATCCTCTCCACTCTAGTGAGTGTTCGTCGAGTCTCTTCGTTGCTACAACTGCTCCGCGACTGCTATGGATTCTCCTTGAGAGCGGAGTCATCATTCTCCTTCAGATTCCTCTTGAAAACAACCGGGCATCGTGCCTCCGTAACGAGTTTGTAAGCCTCAGAAAGATATTTTTCCAGCATTGCGTCGACTGCTATTTGAGCCTCGTGTCCTTCTTCCACGGGTGCAAATCCCATCTTTCATTGATTAACCATGCGCTAGGGAGCAAAGTACTTCTGCTTCATCGATTAACCATCTTTAGGCTTCTAGAAGATGCCAGAAAAGTGACCAAGAACTTTTAGATGACGATGATGAAGACGGATTCAAATACTAGGGGGCATTCACGTATGCTATATGGTTGTGGGCATGGAAACGCAACGACTACGACATGGCAAAGATGACCATTGGACGACCAATGTAGACGCCAATACTCTTGAAATGTTAATAACTTAACCTTCTCTTGAGGCACCCACACAGAGGAGTCTCTAAGAAAAAATAGGCCTTTTAACTTATTTCCTTGAAGTTCTATGCTTATATAAACTAGAGAGCTTCTGTGAGAGAGAGTATCTAGAACTATCTTGAAATGACATTTTTCAAATGTCGTTTCAAGGTGGTCATGAGCCTTTTCAGAAAAATCAGGAATGTTATCATCTTTGGAAAGTTATAATCTTTGGAAAATAAAATGGTCGGTGTTCATCAGTTCTCCAATCAATATTGATAACCATATTCCTTGGCTGCGACATACTTAGCTTGTCTCAATCTCTTGCATAATTACTATATCTATACCCAACTAGTTTTATGCATGCTTCTCTTTTCTCATAGACCAAACCGAGGTCTAATGTACCTGAAGATCCTCTTTACGATAGCCACATATTCAGTCATCAGATTTTCCATATATCTACCAAGATACTCAACATAAAACATAAGATCCGGTCTTGTATGGGTTAAGTACCTCGGGCTTCTCATTAAGCTTCGATATCGAGACATACACTTGAGTTTACACTTGAGTGTGACCCTTTTCCAAACTTACATCGACTCTCTAGTGGGATATGTGATGGATTGTATTCTAACATATCACTTTGTTTCAAGATCCTTAATGCATAACTCCTTTGACTTATCTTGATGTTTCCACTTTCTTGTACTACTTCAATTCCAAGGTATGAGATGAGTAGACCAAGGTCACTCGGCTAAAACGTGTTCTTCATTTGAGCCTTGAATTCTTCAATGTTATTATTATTTATCCATGAAATGATTAATTTATCAACTTATACACCAATTATCAAGCCTGAGGTACCTGATCTTTTGAAGTAGACTACAAGGTTGTTAGAACTTCTCTTGAAATCAAGAGATCTTAGACACTTAGCTAACTTGGTGTACCATACCCTTGGTGCTTGCTTTAATCCATAGAGGGCCTTCTTTAGTTTCATCGCGAGATGTTCTTTCCCTTTCTTGACATATCCATCTAGTTATTTCACATAGACTTCATCCTCTAGCTCACTATTAAGGAAGAAAAATTTAACATCTATGTGATGGACTTGCCATCCTTCTTGTGGTGCAAGGGCTAGAATTATTCAAATAGTCTCCATTCTTGCCATTGGAGCAAAAACTTCTTTATAGTTGATGTCATACTTTTGAACATAATCTTTGGCCACTAGTCTATCTTTGTACCTCACTATATCTGATGGGATCTGAGGTCGATAACTTTTTAAAATTTTGATCAAAACATCAAATGCAGCGGAAAACATTGAATCGAACATTCAAAATACCAAGCCACCAAGAACAGATGATCCTATCATCTAGTATGAATGAGAAAACATACTTACAGGGTTTCCTTGGAGTTCTTGATGCTATTCAAGTGTCTAGCTTCTAGCGGTATCCACACGGTCTACGGATGGTTGGATCTCCTCTTCAAAG